>JAHZNC010005600.1:0-11231 GCA_027744095.1 Zhuqinia jingwanae | reverse complement strand
TCTCAAATAAACCCTCCTCCAAAAACGGACTACTCTCCATTGTACACAGATACTTCTTCTTTTACTAGCATCTCCCTTGCATCTTCACCAATTTTTTTTTGCATCAAATGCATTTATATGGGTGGGTTGTGTTTTACTGTTTGGCTTGGGTTTTTTTTTAGCAGAGTTGTTGTTGTGAGTTATGTGGAGTAGCTAAAAGGGAAAAAAACGAACACTTTTTTCTGCACAGTGTTTTTTTATTTATGATTTACTCAATACAAGAATTTTTTTCGCACTGCTTTATTTATTTACGGCTCAACCTGTCAGACATCATATCATAAACTGACAAGGCAGACTTGCATAACTTATTACATCATCACGTCCATTGCTTATTTCATTCTTAATTTGGACCTCTTTGCGCTTTAGAAAAAAAATACCTATTTCACTTGCAATGAACTTCCAAATGCATAAAAAACTTTAAAAGTATTTTTTTTTTAATTTTTTACAAGTAGCTTTTTATGCATAAAAAATCTTTAAAAAATATATACTTTTGCCTCTTTCATCTTTTTGCGCAGAAAAAGAAACAATATTACACGTATAACAATAGTTGCTTGTAATAATAATAATAATAATAATAATCAGAGAGAAGAGAGGAGTCATCTTTCAGCATTTTACGCCTTCTTTTTTTCTCTCTTAATCAACGCTTCATCATCATTTGCCAAGATTTTTGCTCGNGTCATCTTTCAGCATTTTACGCCTTCTTTTTTTCTCTCTTAATCAACGCTTCATCATCATTTGCCAAGATTTTTGCTCGTTTGCTTGTACTTTGTATAAAATATACACACATACATTTGATTGTGTCAAATTTTCCTATTTTTTTCCTGTTTTCAGACTCCATTTTTCTGCTTGTTTCATTTCTTTATTTTTTTCCAGACTTTTCTTTTCTGGACTTCCCCTTTTCTTATATATTTTTTGTATTTGGATTATAAACATTATATGGAAAAAAGAGAGGAACAATATATCTCGCTTCTTCTTTTGTGGAGGGAGCAAGAAAGTACACTGCACTCCTCAGTGAACAAAACAGCTCTCATTATGATGATGATGATGATGTGAAGATGATGATGAAATAAAGTCAAAAGAAATAAGAAAAAATAAAAGACACAGAAGAAGGGACTGTGTATATGTTTTTTCTTCTCTCTTTCTGTTCTTGTGTTTGTGAGAGAACATAACGCATTATTATCCGTACAAGCAGAACAAGAGAATAACAGAGAGAGAGGCAAAAGGAGATTCACAAACAATCGTTATGCTTATTATAAATAAAAAATTATAAGAATAAAAGCTTATTTTGCTACAAAAAGTGTGAGGAAACTGTTGGCTACTCACACTGCGTCGATTTGTTTGTTTGGCTTATATAATAATAACAGCTACTACTACTACTACTACATACGATGATGATGATGAGCTGTTGATGATTATTGTGCGTTTTTTTGTATATATATATATATTTTTCTTTTATTCTAAAAAATGACAAAGAGAAAAAATAATAATATTGTGTTTTGTGTATTCTTTCAGTATTTTACTCCCGCTGCTTCCTCCACCAAAACATTATTATAAGCTTTACTGCTGTGTTTTCTACAAATAAATCGAGTCTTGTTATAAAACTCTTCCTTTTTTCTGTCACTGCGCCAGAGTCGTAGCAGTAGTAGCACTACCGCTGCTACTACTATTCTAATAGGTATGATGTATAAAAAAAATAAGCGTGTGGTAGTGTATGCGTATTTAATATTATTATTATTTTGATGATGACGGTGGTGGTGATTACAAAAAATGAATAAAAAAATAAAAGATTTTTATTTTCAACTTATGAAAGACAACCAACAAGAGACAAATGAGCACAGCACACATCATCATCATCATTATCACAAGGGAAAAAACTTGACTTGGTTGTTGTTGTTGTATTATTATTATTATTATATTTTTACTATTATTATAAAACAGATAGAAGCTTAAAAATATCTAAATGCTCCCACCAGCTCAACTTTGAACAAGACAGTGAAGAAACAATAAAGACCAGCAAGGGCTATTGCAGATGACGCACAGTTGGAATGACAAGTTGGCTTTCAACAAACAATGTGATTCACTCCACTCTGTCAAAAATTAGTTTCGCTCCCTTTTTTTCACCATTTACTATTATCATCATCGCCATCATCATCATCATCATAACATAATAATCATTTTCTCTACTACTACAGTCATTCTTTTAACTAAAATTGGTTGATGCTATGCTGCTGCTGCTGCTGGCTGCTGGTGATGATGGTGGTGCTACTTACTGCCTGCCGCTGATTTCACCTAATTTTCTTCTTTTCAACAACTTGGCATTCTCTATGCAGGATTTCATCAGAACAATAATGGTCATGTCTTCACTTCTCAAAAAAAAATCAAAGAGGGCATTATTAAATGAGATGTATGTACTGCCGAGGACGACGACGGATGTTGTCACTTTTTTTTATATATAAAAAACATCCAGTGTAAATGAATTCAAGATATACACATACATTATACATCCATATGGCATCACTGAGCATATATGTACGTTACTCAATGTACCAGTAATTCTCATTATATTAGATATATTATTTATACATCATCTCAATACTACACAACTACACTTCTTCTTCTTTCTGGAGCCATTATCAATGTTAGATAATATTGCCATCGTCATGCAATTCATTGAACAAATTCATTTTGACTGTATAATATTACAGAGAGAGGCTTATGCATGCATTGGCAAATCTAACAATGAGACAAAAAAAATGGAATGAGAGAAAATGTGTGCATGATTTTTATTATTATCATTATTGCAAATGCATGCATGCATGTACGTATTACGTATCATGTATTTCCTTTACCCAACACCAATATATGCATAATAATACGTACGAAGTAAAGTAAATAGTATATATCGTTCGTTCGTAAAAAAACCAAACTTCCATTTCACTCCTCTCTTATTATTCCACAGACTCCATAGCTCATTCCCATATAACATATCTATTTGCTTTAAAAAAATATATCTCCCTATATATGTATATCATCATGTAACACTGTATTCCTTGCTCACACAATCAGAATTTTTTTTCTGCAAGAAGGGTGCAGAATAAATGAATGCAGTGTTCAATATAGAAAGTAAAAAAAAGTGGTTGTCATTGTCATTTGTTCCTATTTCCGTCTAATAGTAATAGCCATGCTGACTAGAAGGGCGAAGAAAAAAAGGAGAAAAAAATAGTTATAAGAGATTTCCAACAGAATAAAAATGTATGTACATATACTTATTATATACACCATGTACTACACACACAGACACACATTCATATAAATAAGTATAAAACTCTTCTATCGACAGAAAGAGAAGAAGGAGCAAAACTGATCTGAATAATTCTATCAGTGAGATAAGCCTCGAGAATGGCTCTCTTCATCTTATGGATGGACCCTAATCTTTACTGCAAATCGACTCGTAATACTCCCCAAGAACAATCTGAGCTTTCGATATATATTTTTTCCTCTCTCTCTCTCTCTGTCTTGCTTTCTTTCTCACTTACTCACTACTTCTTCTCCCTTTTAACTTTTACAGAGGAGAATAGGCAAAGAGACATACAAAAAAAACTATTCCTTTTTTTCTTCCCTCCTCTACAATTTTTTTTAGAGAGAGAGAGAGAGGAGCAGAAAAATCCAAATACTCGGATACTAGTAGGCTGCTAGTTAAAAACGAAGAAGAAGATGGAACAAGCAGAGCAGTAAAAAAAAGTAGAAGACTGTCTGTCTTTGCTGATCATTGTGAGTTTTCTTCCGTTTTTTATGCCAGACTGCTCATACTCATACAGTTGGGGTACGTATGTACGTACGTACTACGTACTACATACGTTGTAGTAGTAACAATAATAATAGTGTACCACCACCACCACCACCGTACTGCTTTATAGTATAAAGTAGTAATAGTGTGTGCCTTTTCTTTTTTTTTCAAACAAGATTCATCTATGAAGGAATTGAGCACGCGGTCGATTCAGTGGTTATCCTACATAATTCGTAAAGTTATTGGAAAATGTCTGAAAAAGATTAAAGGAGAAAATGGGAAGTCAAATTCAAGAACTCATTTTCTTTTTTTCGGTGGTGTGTTTTTTCCCTTCTTCCGAGAAAAAAATAATATAAAAAAGCTTATATATAAAAAAAACACTACATAATAGATGTATTATGCATGTACAGTTATTTTGTACATTGAACATTGTATGTGTATTTTGTTTAAAAAAAATATATATGTATGTATAAAGTAATAGCGTTACGCATTGTTACAATCACACACAGATACATGCATACATACTGCACACATAAGGAAAGAATCTCTTCTTCTCCTTTGCCGGTCTTTACTAAAGCAGGAGAACATAACCATTATCAAAGCATAACACTAATGCTGATACACAAATCTTCTGGAAAAACGAGGAGAGCAGGATGATGTTGATGATCATGATGATGATTATGGAACGGACGGTGGTGGAGGTGGTGCTCCTTCTTCTTACTACTACTTTCATTCAAGTCATTTCATCCTAGTAGGTATAAACAGCGGACAACACTGAGCGTACAACATACCATTCATGTTTCGCTCCACCGGTCATCCCTTTCGGTGGTCTGCTTTTTTTTAGAGAGAAAAGACAGCAAGAGTAAAAAAAGAGGTAGGTAGTAGGAGCAGAGCATATAGGGTTTTTCTTGCTTCATTTTTTTTCTGAAAAAAAAAGAAGAAATCAGAAGGATTACAGCCTTTGCTTACTTGTACTCTCTCTGAAGGAACGTGAACTTTTTTTCTTGGTCATCATCATCTTGAGAGAGAGAGAGAAGAAGAAAAGTCTTATGGCTGGTGGTATTAGAAGGAGCGAAAGGTAATAGCGTAACGGCGGAAGTAAAACCAAAAGCAAATTTTTTGGTTTGGTAAATGTGCATGTTTATACTTACATGTAATATGTAGTTAGCTAAAAAAAAAGAAGAAGAAAAGTTAAAAAATACACATACGCTTGACTTTTAGTCAAAGTCATCCCCACTGCCGATATAGGTAGGTATTATGTATGTATGTATGTATTATAATCATATATATCAGCTAGCGTTACCCATCCAACCACCGACCACACAGTACAGTCCGCATCACCAAAGATTTTCTTTTCGGGTCTTATGAACCAAGTAAAAAAATCGGGCATAATAGGCCATTGGCAATAATATAATATATAATTTTAGATGAGAGCAGAGTAGAAAACAGGGAAACACATAAGCATCATCGTCATCATCAACATCATCCTAGCAGCAGATTAGATGGATCTAAACACACACTGATCTGATGATGATGATGATGATGGTGGTTGGTTGTAGTGGTGAAAAGGCACTTTACGGCATGTATTTTCTTATTATTGCCAGCTCATATACAATCCGGAATGTGGATAGCATCATCATCAGCATCATGACCGTCACCTCACCACCACCAGTTTTTTTGTCCCCTTTCACCAAAAACTAAAGTCACACAAATACAAGAGCTTCTCTTCTTTTTTTACTTTTAGCTTTAGCTATTATATTAGTTCTTAGCAAAGCTTTTATTATACCGTTGATATTGTGTAACCTTACTTATTTTTGTCTTGAAAAAAAAAACACCACTACCACCATCAAGATGAGATGAGGGAATGAAATGAATGAACATGAAATCTAGCTGGTCTGGTGGTGGTGGATGATATAGGCATACTCGTATATCCCCGATCCCTCCACGTTGTAATCTGGTGGTCTCTGGACAAACTGGGAATGAAAATCCTTCTTCTCACATAATCATACATAAACCAAACGAAAAAAAATATATAGCTGGACCTACACTCAACTCCTACTTCTATTGCTACATAATATCCTTCGTGTCGTCATCATCATCATGATCATATTAGAGCACCATTCAAGCGCTTATAATGGTTTTGGAGAAGATGATACTTATGTAGCATTCCATTGCATTACCCATTACTTACTTGTCTGCTGTGTCGTATCATCGAGAGAAGAAGAAGAAAAAAAAAATTGTAAAAAAGCAAAAGAGCGAAAGGGAGAGAGAGAGAGAGGAGCTTACGATTAGATGAATGCTGGTACTCCGTGTGTGTGTGTGTTGGTCCTCCGTGTCATTTGATCGTCGCATCGCAAAAAAAGGCAAACGAACACAGAGAGTCTTCCCGACTAGAATGATGTATGAAAGTGAAACCCAAGTAGATGGAGAATAAAATCTAATACGTATACCTACACACATACACATTCACCGATGAACTTGAACTGTGTATGTGAGAACCTACGTTGCATGTACATACAACGAAAGAGAAGCTAACTGTTTAAAAAAACGTGAAGCTTTTAGCTTAAGAAAAGAAAGAAAAGAAGAGAGAGAGAGAGAAAAAAACGATGCGGTGACTTTTTTCTTCTCATTCTCTCTCTCCGTAAAAAAAAGTTATAATAACTTTTCCCCTTGCTTGCTTCTCTCTCTCTCTCTCTTTCTCAGTGGCCGTAGTAGAGTAGTAGCGGCATGGTATGCAGCAGTGTTTTTTTTGGTGTTACCCTCGCCATCACATCACACATCACAATGCATACCGCCACACACATACACACATATATTATACACACATACTTATACTCTTCTTCTCACCATTTATCCGCACATACCAGAAAAGTCAGCAAGTCAAGCAGCAAAGATAATAATAAAAAAAGAGGAATCTAGCATTTATGTATGTATATGTAGTAGTGGCCGCTCACCAAAACTCATCTTGGTGAGTTATGGACATTAATTTTTCAGACGGACGATCTCTCTTCAGCCAAAAACTTTAACATCATCACACGGGGCTTCTCTCTCTCTCTCTCTCTTTCCTCCATACACTACTCTCGGCTCCTTTTTCTTTGCTATCTCCCAACCAGCAAAAACATGCATGGACTTGCTGTTTTTTGTTCATGACGTGGATTTATTATGTATCCATCCGAGCCTATTCCCTATTCTATGCATTTATTATTGGTCAATCTCTAAAGCTTATCATGATGATCATGATGATGATGATGGAACTAGTCAAAGTAATTAGCTACTTTAGCCAATTCCCTGTATACTTTACTACAACCGTGTTAAAAAATGTAGCAAAAAAAATTTTTTGTGGACATTTCATTCAAAATTATATTATGATATATGTACACTGTATATACACTTCGTACATACAAACCAATGTTTTAATGTATATATAAGCTAAATGGAGTAAAATGTAGCTAAAAATGGAGTAGTTATTCCACCAAGAATAATATACATATATATACCTACATATACCTATATATCGGCACACACATTACATGACGACGCTACTACTACTGCTACAACTACACACGGTGATGGAATAACTAAAATGTGTTGGTTCGTACGTACATAATGTATATTTGTACGTGGAAAAAATTACCAAAAAGCCAAGGGTAATCTTACATTTTGAGAATTCATGTCATTGGCAGAGTGGCAACACTATAAAATGAAAACGCGACAGAGAAACTTAAAGTGGGATCTCCAACACTATGCCTCTTCATCTCTCTCTCTCTCTCTCTCACTGCATTATACTCATAGTCGAGGAGAAGTCTCAGCAAAAAAAAAGAAAAAAAATAGTCCATAATATTTTTTCTTCTTTTTTTACTTTACATCAAGTCCTTCTTTTTTTGCTTCTTGTTACAACACCTTACTTACTACTGCCACTACTATACCACCGCCACTATTCTCGTGCTACTTACTACTCATCCTTGTTAAGAAAAAAAATATATACCTAGAAAAAAAAGTCTACTAAACTCTCTCACTTTTTTTATTTCTTCCCTTTTCTCTTTCTCTCCTTCCACTTATTTCCCTTGTGCTGAACAATATTTTCTACATGTATATCTCTGTGGATCTTCTTCTCTTGATAATATTTTTTCAGACAAGAATACATTTTCTTCTTCTTCTTTCTCTCTCTCTCTCTCTCTCCACCTATTCTTTCTTCTTCTTATTCCACTTGTTCGGTTTTTTGGTAATACAATGAAAAAATGGGATGTATTGATGGTGCTATGCTAGTAGTGATGATGATGAGGATGATCACGATGATCAGACGTACTTAGCACACATCTCGTATCTCCTTCGTTTCTCCTTCTTGGATCCCCTATGCTTCTTCTTATTCTGACTTGACTTGTGTCTTACTTTTTTTCTGGGTACATATTAAAGAAAAGAGTAAAAGTGTATAAATTCGTTATGCTTTTTAGTATAGAATCATCTCCTTTCCCTGATAATCCACACATAAAGTAAAATAAAAATGAAAATCATCATCATGATCAACATCATCAGCACCATCAACCATCAAACATGATTTTCTTCAATAAGTTTTTTTTCTTTTTCTTTACTTCATTTTGTTCATATCATGATGATGGGGCTTTACTCCTTCCTACCATAAGCACAGGAGAGAGAGAGAGAGAAAGAAAGTCGGAATATTCTATATATACCGCTACCACCACCATGTTTCAAAAGTCAAACAAAAATTTCAATTCAAGCACAAGAGCTATATTATTTCAAACTCTCACGTGACATTTGAATTAAGTCTACCTCACTAACATCATCATCATCTTATTTTGTGCACTGTACAACTAACTCGTTTCCTCCGCTTTTCCATATCTACTATATGTACTACCTACCTAACATTGTACATATTTGATTGTCAAAAGCCCATCTATTTTCTTTTTTCTTTTGATTCTTCCTTTCTTTATATATTTTTCTTTCCTTTTCTTTAAAAAAAATAACCAATACTTTTTTTGTATATTACCTCCACAAAAAAAAATAATAAATACGTATTTTTTGTACTAAGCCCACACAAACCAAAAAGAAATACACAATCTCTTTTTCATTATATGCCCATGTTCATTTCGTATACTACATGCACATATGCCCACGCGTAGGTATATGATATGCAATGTTTGATTTTTTTTCATTTTCTTTCTCGGTTCTCTGGTAAAAATAAAGTGAAGAAAAAAATGTAATATTGGAAAAAAAACTGGAAAGAAAATATTAATATTATTATTACGGATTGTTATTATTATTACTTCTACATACACTACTCCCCTTATTATGAAAGGTATTGTATTATTATTTTTGTTATGTATGTAGGTGTATACACATGTATGTACGTTGTATGTTGTATTGGAAACATGGCCTTCGTCTTCGTCGTCATCATAAAAACAGACAACATCACAAGAAGAAGAAGAAGAAGGAAAAAAGCACAATCAGTAAACGACAGCAACAAGATCAGATCAGAAGAAAAGAGTATAAAAAAATAGGTGATGGCAATGGCACACACAGCAGTCACTTGTACAACATCCATGTCATTTGATCAGTGAAACAAGTTAAATTTGAACCTTTTTTTTCTTACAAAACTCAAAAAAAAGATCTTATTAAGCTTGAGTTGGAGTTTGAATCAAGATGAGTGTATATAGACAGTATATATAGAAGGTAGAGGAGGAGGAAGGAAACGACAAATGATGAGGAAGATCTTGATGTTGCTGCTGCTGCTGCTACTGATGATGATGATGACAATGAAAAGAATGAAAAAAAACTCTTGTTCCTTTTTTTTACTTTCACTTCCTCCTTATATTCATCTCCAACTCTACCATAGAGAAAAAGTAGAATAAGGAAGAAAATAAGAATAATCACAATCAGCCATATATATACACACATACATAAGCGAGACAGAGGGAAAGTGAACCAAGACGAGTTTCCTTCATATTATTATTACGCACGTATATATATTGACGGGTAGATAGTTTCTCTAAAGAGAAGTGGAAAATAAGTATGAAAAACATGAGAGGACTTTTTGCTTGCTTGCTTTTGCTTGTTGTTTTTTTTGTCAAGGGAAAAGTTTTAAGATGACTACTTTACTCTCCCAAGCTGAAACAGAAGACAAGCAAGAAAAAAAAGAAGAAAACACTGAGAGAGAGAGAGAGAAGGTTGCTGCTGCTGATGTGCGGTGGTTGCTCCTGCACAAAAAATCAACAACAATAACTATATTCATTTATAAAAAAAATATACATATATAAATGTATATATTCTCTTGTTATAGACTTATTGTTTGTGTTTGTGTGTGTGTTGCATTCAATAATGTCATGCCATGATGCTGATGATGATGATGAAGAAGAAAATGCATATACAGTATTACAGTCAACCTTACAACTACACAATCTAACTAAATTGGAAAATACGGCATCTGAATCTGATGATGACGGTAGTGGTAGTGGTGGTGGTACAAGTAGAGTAAGGTTGACTACACACACGTTAAAAACATGAAGCTTGTTGAGAAGAAAGAAGAAAAAAAAAGAAAAGCTTGTTAAAAATATCTGCTTTCTTTATTTTCCTGGTATGATGATGGTGGTGGTGCTGCGCTCCTGGCTGTATACCAAGTTTTCTGGCACTTGACTTTCGTCTTTATTAACAAGACAAGAAGGAGTAGTAGTATAAAAAATAAGCTTGTTTAGCAAGAGTGAGAGAGAGAGTAAGTGTGTTTAGCAGTAATAATAATAACAAGAACAAGCAGAGGAAAAAAATATATAAGAAGAAAGAGAGCGAGAGGAGGTAGGTGGAACAACAACAGCAGCAGCAGCACCGCAGCTTTGAGAAAAGTACGTATACATAGTACACAGTTACCAAAAAAAATGATGATGCAACTTGAAGAAAATTACTCGTTGACCCTTTCCCTTGATGATTCCAATGATTACATTAGTAGTGCTCTAAAAAAAAGCTAGGATGCTGTATACTCTTATTAGAGATGATGCTCTCCTCCCTCTCCCTCTTTCCCACATGCCTATTCTCATTTTCTTTTTTCCATTTTTTCTCCCTTCAGCAGAAAAGAAGCTAGTTAAGTCAAGTGCCAACGACGTGTCTAACCAGAAACACGATTCAAAAAAGGCTTGGTTTTTTTGGCTTTAATAGAACAAAATAGAGGACAAGAAATAAGAATGAGGAGGTGGATGAAGATACAGAACATCAGAGAAATAAATGAAGGGAGAGAGAGAGAGAGAGAGGATGAAAAATAAGCAGGAAAAAGATTCCCTCATGATCATCATCATGGTAACATGTATAGATATAGCCTCATCATGACAGTTCATCTCGGTAGAATTACAATTACTCGAAAATATCAAACATCCCGCATCTCTCTTTGAATGCATGTGATGTG
>JAHZNC010005599.1:0-13091 GCA_027744095.1 Zhuqinia jingwanae | reverse complement strand
CGAAGTCCATAATAAAGACATCAGGATGCAAGTAATTGAATTCATCACGTCAACAATGTGCATACCCGATCGAGCACAGCACCAGCACACAGCAAAATGACATCAAATGACACCAAGCAATTTTTTCCCCGTGTAACAACATATCGTGAATTAGGTAATTGGAAAACCCTTTTTAATATCTTGTAATATAATTTGTCTCACTTGAAAATTCTTGGAGGGTAATAAAGTAATAAGTTTTTTTTAAACTCGCGGGACATAAATGTTACAAAATTACAAAAGAGTTTTTTTTTCATTTGACAAATGAGATGGGAAGTTTTGTATTTATAATCATCCAATTGCATTTAATTCTAATTGGTTTGCAATTGGTTTTTACCTGTATTTTTGAATGTTTAATAACAAATAGCAGGAGACATGAAATAATTGAATTTTACAAAGAGAACTCAGACCGGTGGAATTTTTTTCCTGATTCGCTGTTTATTTTGTAAAATTTGACGTGGACATTATTTGAGCCATTGAATAATGGCTGACTCCAACCCAATTAGTGACTCGAATAGTTTAAATATTTTCTTGGTTACTTACTTCAATTTCTCTTACGCGCTATGCATTAGTCCGTTTCGAATTGTGAGAGGAGAAAATGGAAATTTTCTAATGCGGAAAAATCGAGTGCATCAGTTCTTTTGCGCGCTGTTGCACACTTGTGCTTTAATTTACATTATAGCCAAATTAAGGGAATAAATTGGGAAAGTTCAAATTGGGAGTAAATCCTCCCCCACAACTTATTTTGCACTTTTGAATGTACTTTTCGTCAGCACGTTTGAAATTTTGATTTTGAAGATATTTTGGTTTCAACAAAATGGCTTTTTGTCTATTGTAAACTTTATTCAAAGTGAAAGTGAAGCGTTTACTAGCACCAGAACATCAAAGGTAAGTTTTGTGGACGACTAGTAAAATTAATTACATAACAAAGAATAATATAATATTCGAAGTGAAATTAACTATTTTTTGTACAGATACAAATTAAAGTCTTTACTTGGCTCATGTGTTTCTTGTATGCTGTGTGGGCATTTTGTCAAAACGTTCGGGAGAGAATTCTAGCCCCATCTGAAACATGGGAAAAAACCATTTGGAATAGAAAATTAATTTCCACAGCTCACTTTGCATTTTTCGCGGATAGCTCGACCGAGGATGAACGGTTACCTGAACCAAACGAATTATCTTTTTTGGACTACTTGTTTGCAGTTTCAGCAGGCATTGGATTGGTTCGACGGTAACCCTCAAAGCTTTTCCAGTTCGTTTTTGGAAATATACCTTGATGTATGTATTCTACTAGCAATGATCTGTGTTTGGACAGCCAGTTTTAATTTTTCAAAGCTTATCCAAATGAACACACAACTCACAACTGACTCCAAAGTCATTTTGGGAATACAAAAAATTGCATCAGTACAAATGAGAGAAGCAAGTGACAAAAAGTTCAAAGAAATTTACTGGTCAAAAATATTTCGCACATACTGTAGGATTCGGGAACCGTGTTACCTGGTGAACCATACATTTGGAGCAACAATCACTGTTTACATGGCAGGCACATTGATGTATCTTGCGATTGGGATGGACGAGGGATTGGTAACCCCTGACGTAGTGAACAAAATTGGTACACTTATCTCTATTGCTACGGGCGGTAGCTTGCTATTATTCTCTGCTGATGCATGTGACAAGGTAATTGATGATCACACATCAAAAATGTGTACCGAAAATATAGAAATTGGCCTTATAATTCGTTTAAATCAATTAGCTCCTGCATTTCAAATATGTATGTCCAGTTGGCAACATTAAAAGTCTGGCTGTCAAAAGAAGAAAATAGGAGGCATGTTCAACCAGATCAACTAAATATAGTACTGGGGGAACCTGAATCTCGTCAAGTTGGAATAAGAGGAAGCAACATTTTCACGATAACGTATGGTCTTTTATGGAACGTATGTGATCATCCATATCATCTCTCTGCATGCAAGCAAGACAAGAGGAAGAAATTAAAAGAACAAAATGTTGCTGTTGTCCAAAATAATATGTTCACCACCTGAATAGAATGAAAACCAAGCTTGCCACCCCTCCCTCTACATTCAGTATGGCACTTACTTATCACTATCACTTTGTGACCCAATTGGGTAAATGGTGTGACGAGGAGAGCCCAAACGAATGGACAGCCGTGCATTCAGAGCACCATCCCAAAAAACTTACTCAAAAGTAATAATTAATTAGTGGAGGTTTTCTCTCTCATTTATCTGGTATTGAAAATTCCTGAACAAATATCAATATCCAATTTTCATATAACCTATTTTGCAGCCATATTAATAATATGCAACTGTCGAAGCAATTAATTTAAATGATTGTGTTATTTAAAAAATCAACTTCTAGTTTATTTCACATACACACGACAAAAAAATACATTTCATTTTTTCAACCAAGTGAACGAGAATATATCAGTTCTCTTTAAATCAAGTAGGGTCAAGACGGGCTACAAATTTTATCACCGCCATTTACTTTACTGTACTACCAGACAATAATTACCTTTTGCTTTTCACGACAAAAGTAAGGAAATGTTTCTACATCCGATCATTTACATATTACATTCCATGCAACACATTTAAGTAGTGCCCAATTTCAATTTTCAACCATGATGTTTTTTAAACCAAATAGTTGTGCCAACAACATCTTAACAAACTATTTGGTTGTTTACTTCAATTTCTCGTACATGCCATGCTTGAGCCCATTCCGTTTTGTGCGGGGCAACAATAGACTCTTTGTAATAAAGAAAGGGAACATGCATCTGATAATTTGCAAATTTGTTCACATTTTAGCTATAATTTACACAGTTGCCATTTTACGACAGGAGTATTAGAGTCAGATAATACAAACCCAGTAACATATTTCACACTTGCACGCAAGTTTATTTTTCGCACATTCTCCCTCGTGACTCTAAAGAATTTTTGGTTTGGTCAGCGTCGATTCTTGAGCATTGTTAACTTTGTTCAACTAAATGAGAATGTGTTGAGCATAGGAAACAAACCCAAGCTATTTATTTATACATTTATCCCTCTCCAAATTAAAGATTTTAATTATTAAATGGTTGCATAATTATCACCAAAACTTTTATTTTGTAGATTCCAACAAAAGTCTTGAGCTGGTTTTTGTGCATGAGTGTTGCGGTAATTACATTGCATTCAGCCTTTTCCGGACATATTTTTGAGCCGCCCCAAAATTGGAATGACACAATTTGGAGGAGGAGTTTAGTTCCAGAGGCTCGCTTTGCCTTTTTCATGGTTAACTCCACGCCCCGTGTGCCGGAACCTGAGCAACTATCCACCTTGGACTACATTCTTGCAGTTTCGGCAGGTCTGGCAGCTATTAAATGGTAATAAAAGTGAAAGTATTATTTTTAAAGTAAAGTAAAAAATATATTTTGATATACTAGAAAGAAATAAAGTTTCTATTCCAGATCAAGAGATTGTCAGGAAGGCAAAATGGGCTGAAATTTATAAGACGTACTAGTGTATTTGGTCACTCTGTAAACTTGTCAACGAGACGATTAGCTCAATGATAACAATTTACTTGGGAGCTATTCTGGTGCATCTGGCTACAAAAATTGACGCCATTTTATTGACTTGTAGAGGCTAGCGACGCACAAAATGCTAATTCTCCTATCTCTTGCATTATGCAAAGTAGTAGATAGGAAAAAGCAATCATCGGTATTTCTGGCTATGTGACTCCTGATATAAGGTTGAAAATTGAGATATTTACTTTCCTTGCAATGTCCACCGGGATATTAATATTCTCTGCTGATATCTGTGCTAAGGTGAGAAAATAAAATCCTACTCTAGTTCAAAGAAAATTTTTTTAGGCTTGAGAATTTTTGTTTCTACAAATTTTTATACTTAATTTGAAATGAGGATGCAGCTTGGAGCGCTAAGACTATGGCTTATGGAGGATGAAAACAGACGGGACATTCAGCAAGATAAACTGACTGTGGTGCTGGATGAAATTGGATCACGGGAAATTGGAATACAGGGCAGCAATATTTTCACCATCACATATTCCTTCCTTTCAAACGTATGCAAAATTAATCTAATAACATTAATTTATGTACACAGTTCTGTAAATACATTGTCGCGGAAATTATATTTCTTTTTCACATACTTTTTTTAAACTTTGATTTTGCAGGTTTTGGCAACGGTTGTAACGTATTTCATAATCTGTATCCAAGCGGAACCTAAAAAGATTTTATAACTTAACCAAAAATTACTGTAACAATCATACAATAAAATGCAGGCATGTTTATAAACTTATTATTAAGTTACTACTTTAGATTGAGTAATAGTCGCAGTCGTAGTTTTATTCCAAAACAGGGAAGCGGAACGATTTGATCGAAATTTTTTTATCACGAATTATGACCAAAATGGGTAGTTTCTCTAACCCGCAAGTCTTTCAACGGACAGTAACAATCAAACTACAGGTTTTTTTTTGGGAAACTTCTCATTTTGAAAATTTATTGATTGAGTTGATTTTTTGTTATCCTTTTGGAAGAAAAACATGAAGATTAACCTTTCGGACACAATGTCGACGGAGCTATGAATGTGATATAATGTGAAAAAATGTTGGTGGCAGTTTATCATGTAATCCTATCAACATCTGCATTCAGCCTTGAAACGCTTAGAAACATACAAAAAGATGTGTGAAAATGTTTTGAGGAAATACGTATTATATCCCATTGAGCAGATGAGCACACCACAATCCAACAAAAAAAGTATATACTTTTCAATCATTTGGCATTTTTGCTGCCACAATGTATAAATATATTTTTTGTTTTCATTGCAAAAGTTCACAATCATAATAAGTTGTTTATACCGAGAAATTTTTTGCCGTTATATTAGCAGCTAAATTTATTAAAGACTACTACTAATTGTCATTCACCCGTTTTTTTCACCAAAATAACAATACGCTTTCTGTATTCAATGATGAATGACAAGGCATGCTAAGTACAACCATGTATGTTGTATATGACCGTACATAAAAATTACAAAAGTAGTGATGAAAATTAATGTATCATTTTTGTAATTATAAACAACATGGCATGACATTTTAGCTAATTGAAAGCTGTAAGTAGTGTCATTTAAAAAATAATTACTTACATTCCATGTACGCCAAGTGGGGAGAATATTATACAACTATCATGGGCAGAGCACTACAATGTATATAATTTGTGTAGCCTGCTATATTATTTTCTTGCATGTTGTACAAAAATTAGCAAGTCATCATTCTTTATAATTTGGTTTTTGTAATGAAAGTCATTTTTGGGCGTGTGCTGTAATACTTGCTCATTGTACGTCATGTTGTGTGGGAAAACCATACTGATTAAAAAAATCCTCTTGGTGAAAGTTTTCTGGTACATTGAACTTTTACTTTTAGCTTTACAGACTACACATTACACAAAACACATACATCACTATCTGCTACACAGTTTTTTTGCTAATGTTTTTGTTTGTTTCAAAAAAAAATAAAAAATCAACTTGAATTCAACAAAAAAATAGGTTCGTTTCAACAATGAAATCTGTTGAAAGTTACAAACAAAGCGGCGACGGTGGTAAATGTGTTGGTTTTGTAGCCAAATCCTTGTTCCTGCCTTTCTCCTCTCGATTTCAAGTATCCTCCTCTTTCGAATTCCACGTTTTCCTTTTACTCAAGCCATTTCTCAACATTTGCTACTTTACTCTGGTCACCCCGTTTCGCATTGCTAAAATTGCCAAGAAATGTGGATCCGTAACTTTATACAAAATCCAAACCAATCCCATTCAACAATTTCTGAGCACACTAATTTTCCTAACAAACTGCATTTATCAATTGTTGGATCTTCGCTACTATTTCGAGAAAAATTTGAAGGAGGCTCCACATGAAGCATTTCAATATGCCACCTATATATTTCGTGGGCTAATCCCCATATTTTGGGCGGCAACATTTTGGCTGAAAAGAAAATGGTTTTGTAAACTTTTGGTCATTTGCCAGGGGCATAAAGAGGAGTGCTACCATAATCTCTTGTTTGGGTTCAAGTCGGCAAATCAGCGAAGAAATGTCAAACCCAAGCTAAAAATCCGGGTGATTGTTACTCTCCTCGTTGTGCTAACACTGTTCCACGTTGGAATCCAATTTTTTGAAGATTGGGATTGGGAATTTATTTTGGCGTACAACGCTCACTTGACTCTTTATAATCTCCGCTTGCGCTCCTGGAATGACTGGAGAACACACAAGAGTGATGATCCCATTCTTTTGAGCGTGGGTGGGATTAGTTTGCTGTTTTACTGGCTGGACATTTTCATGGAAAGCATGTTTGATCTGCTGTGTTTTCTTGGAGCAGCAATGGTCTATTCCGTTTGTGACCACTTTTCGGACGAGATGGAGAGGCTGAGCCTAATGTCGGATTGTTCATCAACAACGATTTTGAAGAAAATGCAAGACAACTACGTGGACCTGGTTGCACTTTTGGAGTCAATTAATCAAATATTTGGATCGCTGATTGTGGTCTACTTTCTGAGATCATATCCCACTCTGGTTTGGACCCTGTTTGGCCTGTTTCGGGAGGGGAGTGTCCACCTAACAATTTACTACATGTTTAAAATCGGCGTGTTTGTTTTGGTCTCAATGACAGCCGCAGAGGGACACTCTAAAGTGGGCCAATTTAAGCAGTGGCTATTCCAAACGTCTGTGGCCGCATCCTCATCAAAGAATTCTGAGGATAACGATGCCAAGTTTGGAAGTATTATTTGGGATAATGGGGGGAGTAAAAGTGGACGGGGAGAGGAGTCATCAGGAGTGGGGATTGACATGGCAGGTCTTACTGTCCTTCATCGGGAAGTTAGCACCGAGTGTTTGGGGCTGAAAGGATACAAGTTTTTTACGGTCACTCATGGGCTGATTGGAACTGTAAGTGAAAGTTTCATTGACTTTTAATTATTTTTGTTATCAGTAATAATAATAATAAGCTGAAATTTTGTTTGTTTTATTTAAAGATGCTTGGAATTGTGGTTACCTTTGCCATTGTCATGCTCCAGTTTGAAATGGGCGTTGAAGAAAGTCGAAAGAGTGCCGTTGGCTCACTCAATAAATCAACCCAAATTGTTCCAGGGATATATAATCCGTATGTGTATTTATTTGCAGGAGGATATGATGAGAGCAGTAACATCACTGATGAAGTGACACCAACATCATTTTCTTAGACATTGTAAATAATAAAGCATTTCAAGCCAACCGTTGCAGTTTGTTGGAGCCATAGTAAAATAATTGGATGCATTATTAATTTTAGTCAGCATAAATGTAAATATTTTCAATTACAAAAATTTGTGTCCATATGTTTTATTTTGTGTGTAGATCAATTTAAAATGTGTACTCAATAGCCTAACGATAAATTACCACTTGTCACGGCAAGTTTTAACTTTCACTTTCGATTTTAGAGCTAAAAATCTGTGCATAGGGATAATTTTGCCAGTGGATTACGAATATGATATTGCATGGAAGCATGGAATCCACCACTCACGGAGGTGAACGCAATGCAGAGTTGTGTTTGAAAAATTAAATCCGAGGTGAAAGTGCATCCGAAGGTGCTAAAATCCTTTCGGTTATTTATGACGTTGCAATGTTTGTAGATATTTTATAGGTGTGTGCATGTGTGTGTGTGTTCTATCATAGAAACTAGCAATTCATATTACATTTTTACAACATGTTTTTTTTAATCGCTTAATATTACTACATATATATTTCTATACCTGAATAATTTGCAAGAAGAAGAAACAATAAGTTCATGTTATAGATTTCGAGTTAATTTTCATGCTGATTTTAATGATTTGTGAATTGTTGTACCATTTGAGGAATGTATTATCATTTGATGGGTTTTTTTTACTCGTGTGTTGAGTTGTTATTATCTTTGATTACAAGCCCGTCTATTTATGCTAATTGTATGGGGGTGAGATAATATGTTTGTATATATTTTTGACTGATTATGGCTACAATATGGTTATGTCTTTGATTTGTCCATTATATTATTATTTGATTGTAAGCCTGAGCAAATGGTGGCAAAGGCAAAAAAGGTTTCTTGTAGAGAGAACAGGCATATTGCTTGATACAATTGAAACGTTAAATAACTCAATTTCAATTTCAACCTACACAATGTGTGAAACACTATTATTAGTGTCAATCATGAATCTTAAATAAATTAGCAATCCAGTCTCGTTACCAGTCCACAGCAACACAACTACCTCATATTATACATTATTATCAATCATCCGCACTCCACACCAGACAAAAGCTATGAAACGCTATTGGCACCACCGACAGAGTATTATAAGTTTCCCTTTAATGGCATAATAAGCCAATTACACGTATGTCTGGTAACATGTTGAAACCCACCTTTTCCTCCCTTATTACTCTTGAACGTTCCGCGTGTCTAAATTCCTTTTAAAAGGAAAGCGCCTAGTAAATAGTAGTAAATTACAGAGCGCCTTTACGTGTGAGCCCTTTCTTTTCCAATAAAATTTTTCCCCGACAAATGCAACAATTCCGCTAAGAATGCAATACATATAGATATGAAAAACGCCCTCAATATTACTAAAGGTAAGCATATCATTGTCTTGCTCAGTTGCTGATTGAGCCATTTTGAGAGTTTGATTGGTTTCCTTCCACCAGCTCAATTTTGGCATTTTAATATTTTCATACAAGTCCATTTTATTCCAAGTTTCCGACAAGTGAAATGGCCTCGTTTGACCCACAACCTTTCCAAAGTTTACTCTGAAAATTGAATGCGCTTGGGTTGCAAGTCCCATCCAAATGTTGTATGTTCTCGCACTGGATATTTTGAGCTTTCTTGCAGTCGCGTCAGTGAAATTCCTTTGAATTAAATAATTCACATCAAAGTCATAAGCAATGCAGCCATATTTCTCTTGCTTTTCCACTTTCTCCAAACATTCCAAATTTACTCCTTTGATGATCTCCATCCGTCTCAAAAGCTCAACATAGACCGGATCATGTCCTTTTGAGATTGTGTTGTAGGCAGAGTCGCCGTCTTTCATGAACCCAACTTCATAGTCAGAAAAGGCCAAATGCTCAAATGTGTCAGGAACTGTTCCGACAATTGGAAATGCAAGGAGCGTTACTAGCTTTGAGCGATAAAAGTTTGTTGTAATCAGTGCACACAAATACCACAAAGCTAGCAGTAAGCGAAGGGAAGTTGATTGGGGCATGTACGTGCAATCCTGCTCCACTAATGGGCCAAATGTAAGGAGAAGATATGAGAATATTTTCAGTGACTTTTCTAAACTTTTACGCTGCAAGCAGGTAGCTAGCAATTTGGAAATTATGATTGTACAAATTATGCTGAAAATTAATCCCAGCCATAGGCTCAAGTCAAAGGGCCAAAATAAAGCCATTGGGCTGAACAACTCGGTTGGTTGTCCTGTGACAAATGTTAGACATCCCGTATCAAAAATGGTGTCGGTGAACCCAATAAACTCGACTGGAATTTAGAAAAAGTCAAACTTGAAATACATAATAAACCTTGCAGTGAGATGTAATATTTATACGAGCATCAGCCTCATTAATGCAATCACTCGTATTTCTTATTTCTGACATATTAATTTTTGAGTGATTTTAAAGGTGCAGAAATATTTTTTACTCATATTCTGAAATATTAATTTTTGAGTGATTTTGACGCTTCAGAAATTATTATCTGAGTTGGTAGGTCAGCTCACTGCTATAGCGCATAGGAGAAGGAACAGAGGATACATATATATATTATATATACATACATACATACATACACAATGGAGAAAGGATGTAATCTTATTACTCGCAAATCTGCGATGCTCGTAATTATTATTACAGTTATGCATAAATTTAAGATGTTTAAAAACATATTGTTTGTTGACATACTTCTTTTGTCCGTATTTGCAATGCCCACTCCGAAATCTGCACGACCGTAAAACAAGTCTCCGGTTACCCCAATCCACGTCCCGTCTTGTAACTGTCGGCCACTGCCACCGGTGCCCATTTTCCCATCAGCTCCAGTTGAAGGAAACATTTGATAAGTACAATTGAATTTTTTCTGTATAAAGAGTAGCATTTCAAATTTTCAAATTAATTTAAGAATTTTTTTAGAAATGGAATGGAATGTTAAATTTACCATCAAGAACTCCTCAAAGAGATACTTCCAGCGACCCCGTTTTGCATTTTGAGTTTCAGTCCAAGGTGCCCTTCCCTCCACTAAAGACTTGGCACCAGGATAACTAACTTTTAAAATGTAACCAAGTAAATTTGTAACAAAATCTGGGAACACATCCACTTTTTGAGGACCATTTAAATTAACATCCAGACCAACAACTTCAGCTGGGGGACCTCTGAAAAAATCAACCGTGGATACTTCCAGTTGAGCCCTTTCGTTTATTCCTATTCCAACTTTAAACTTTATCTTGCCAACAAATTGTTTCGAAAGCATAAGTTGTTTATGCGCAGATGGATTTGTTATGAAAACGTAGTGATCCATATCCTTTCTTGTAATCGGCATGAAATTTGGGGCAATAACATTCTCAACATTATTTAGGAAACTTGACGTGACGGGATTTGTAATGAACATTATTGTAAGCATGCAATTTTCTTTATATCGTCGAACATTAAACTTTCCAGTTGGCAGAGCAAATGACAAATTTTCTTGTTTGGAAAATTCAACAGAGTATTTTGGTGGATCTAAAATCTTGTCAAGGAGCGAGTCAGCACCGCTTTCACCTCTGCTACGTACGAGCATTACACAACAAGTAGAAAATTCCTTGTTGGCAAGCTTGCTAACAAAGTTTTTTAATTCACTTACATTATCATTATCACTATTATTATTATTAATGGAAAAGTCAAATCTTGATTTTGGAATTTTCACAGAAGCATTTTGTGACACAATCGGGAAAATACTATGCATGAAAATTAAAAAAGACACTGCCCACATTGTTTGGAACAACATTTTGTTTTAGATCCAGTGAAATTGTGTTTTATGAACTGGCGCAATGTATTATTGTTATAGTTACCATGCCCAGGGGGTAAACCAAACTGATATCTTGCTCTAAAGTTGATTTCCAATCTGGAATCATGCTTTGCATGCTCTTTTGTCTTTTATATTTTTAGATAATGTTGAAGAATATCTACACACGTATGTCTCATGTAATACATATATGTTTTAATGCTGGATGATGAGCCCACTTTTGACTTTGGGAAAACAACAGGCAGCGTTTATACCATTTATACAAACATGGTTATTTCAGTTCTTAATCCTAAAATCATGTATAATTGACACTTATTTCAGCTTTACTCACAACAATAACACATTATATCTTTCGTTTACATCAGCGAGTGCGAAAAAGAAAAATTTCAAGCCCGTGTATTTACTAATAGTCTTGTTTTTATAAACGAATGATAAATCAGATATAGATTTGTAGTTTTTTCTTTTTAAAAGGAAAATAAATGGACTTTTAGTCAAAACTAGGGAAAAATGGTTAAAATTTAATAACGCGTTTAACTCAATAGTTCGTGCAAAGTGAAAAAACTATAATTGGAGCAGGAAATCAGCCAAACCAGTAAAGCAGTTTGAAGCAGTAGGGCAAATGGAGCCGGTCAGAGTAATTTATAATTTAGGTAGGGCTCTTACGCGTCCTGAAAACATAATAAATTAAATATTTTATAGAAGAACATTGAGTTGTCCAGCGTTTAGTTATAGCTTGTTGTATTATAGGTAGAGACATTTGCGTCATCACACTTGTGACTGTTGAAATTATTCGAATTACGTGTGTAAAGTTAAAGTTAAACATGACAACAACATAACAAATAAATGGTATAGCATATGAGGTAGGTTATTACTGTTACATAATACTATGACGCATGGAAAAGTTTCGCTCTCATTGCATGTATCAAAAAAGTATTACCTTTTACTTACGAGATTAATTACCATAATAAACTCTCGCAGACCAGAAGGAAGAACCGCCTTTTTTACCGAGAGATAGCAATCGAGAGATTTTGTATGTATAGAGTAGAGAAGAGTATAGTAGTAGAGAGATAATCACTCGTATTTCTGANAGCAATCGAGAGATTTTGTATGTATAGAGTAGAGAAGAGTATAGTAGTAGAGAGATAATCACTCGTATTTCTGAAAGATTTGAGTGATTTTAACGCTTCAGAAATATTTTTTGCTCTCATTCTGGAATAATAATTTTTTAGTGATTTTGACGATGCAAAAATTATTATCGCAGTTGGTAGGTCAAGGCACGTCAATATCACATAAGAGAAGGAACAGAGGATACATACATACAAACATACATACACGTAGGAGAAAGGCTGCAATTTTAGAAATAACCGAGAAGGCGGTTCTTAATAATAATAATTCACTGGAGCCGAGCCGTGTCCGGTTTGCATAAACGGGGCCCGTTCGTGTAACATTAAACCCGATTTTAAACTAAACATGCTTTGCAAAAAGCCACATATACATACAAAAGAAACATGGTGCTATCCTATACCAAATATTTGAAAAGTGATTTGCTAAACATTTGGTAAATTTTAAAAAATGGCGGAGGACATATTGACTTTATATTCGCAAACAGAATGCCAGATTCCTAATATGCAAAAGTATAATTAGGATATGAGGGTATAAATGGTTATGCGGGTTTAGATCTGAGGGGACATGACGGTGTAGATATAAAGGGGAAGATCTGACGGGATATCATGGTGTAGATCTGAGGGGATAAGAGGGTGTAGATATGAGGGTATATGAGGGCATACATTTAGGGGAATATGAGGGTGTAGATATGAGGTGTTATGAGGGTGTAGATCTGAGGGTTATAATGGTGTAGATCTGAGATATACGGGTGTAGATATGAGGGGATACGTGGGTGTAGATCTGAGGGCGCACATGTAGGGAATATGAGGGCGTACATGTAGGGAATATGAGGGCGTACATGTAGGGAATATGAGGGCGTACATGTAGGGAATATGAGGGCGTACATGTAGGGAATATGAGGGCGTACATG
>JAHZNC010005598.1:0-23690 GCA_027744095.1 Zhuqinia jingwanae | reverse complement strand
CCGGTGGAATGAGTGAGAATTTGTGGAATGTGTTGGAGGAAAGAGCAAATTGGAAGAAACCGGGAGAAAGTAAGCACAGCGAACAAAAATCAGTAATCCCAGCCGTATGAACTCTTGCAATATGCAATCAGAAAAAAGAATATTTTTACCTGATGCATGTTTGATTCTTTGATATTTGAACCTCTTGCCCTTTTCCTTAAAACTAAAAGGAAGTATGCGTATTTACTAATACTAATAATTAGAAAAAGGAAACAAAAAGATGCTTGTTACACATTAAATAATTAAAAATCTGTGCCTTTTTAAAAAATGTATATTGATAATGGAGCATCTATTTATTCAGGACTTTCGATATATATGGACGATTGTAGATTGTATTAATAAAAAGAAAGAAATCAGTTTTCAGCAAGCTGCATTTTTAAGTTTGAGCGTCTTTATTTTCATCTATTTTTTCTTCGTCATCCTCATCCTCGTCTTCTTCACTCTCTTGTACGTCTTCTGTATCCTCATAGTTGTCATCTTCATTATCCTCTTCTTCATCCTCTGCTTCTTCCAATTCCCCACCTCTAGAAGTAACGGTCACGTCATTATTTACATGGCTGGACAGTAATTGTAACAAATTAGATAAATATCCAAAAGACCTCTGAGAAAAACGCATCAAATGTGCTAATTTAGGAAGGCCGTTGATGAAATTATCAGCTGAAGCTCCAGGTTCAATATACAGGGCAACTGAAGGGATACCCAATCCCGCTGCAAGGCCATCGAAGGACATCACGCTGCTAGTTCCATCTTCGTTGTCATTGATGACGACAAAATCTTCCGGATTTCCAATGAAGATATCAGTACTTTCAGAATCGGTGATACGGATGTTTCCGTTTAGTATGAGATTTCCTGCACTTCCACCTCGGACTTGGATTTCTCGGGCTCCTACAAAAACAACGTATTGATCACCGGCGTTCAGCGAGATGGTTCGATTTGGAGCTCTACCGTTGTCCCCGTCATCATTGCCCGCACCATTGTCCCCATCTTCAGATTCGTCTGGTTTTTGTCTCTTGTCATCATGGTCATCTGATTGATCGCCGTCATCTTTTCGTTTCAACCACCACATAGTTTCAATCTTTCAATTAACAGATGAAGAATGACGCTTTTTCAAACAAGTTGATAAGAGATATGTAAGATTGCTTTGAAAAAATATGAATGACAGGATCAGAATCTATAAATTCCGGGACAAAACTGATTTTTTTGTAATAAAAATGAACGTAGGTGCAGCGAAGGCCACGTGTTGCTATATTTCTTTGGCAACGCCGAAAATGTGGGTAGCACTAGTAGCAAAAATAAATGCTGTAAGACCTGTAAATACACAACTGTGAGTTAAAAGCATTCAGCTAAAAAATTAAATTAAAATACAAATTAACTAATTGGGATTACAAAATAGATCTCATATTCGAAATCATCATGCCCGTTTATATACATATGAACAAATTTTTGGGGATAATCTGGCCAAAAAAGTTAATTACAGTTAATTAACTAAAATTAACTAATTGACGAAGGAGGCTGAAAATCAATAGACTTGTGGCTAAGACCTGCTTGCTATGTATTTTGTAATCGCAACTAGTTAATTGTGTGATAACGAACGCACATTTGTGAATGCTTCTGTAATAATAATTTATTTGAACGTTATCTGGCTGAACCCATTGGCTTGAAAAAAAATACAGAGATTTTGTTTTTGAAGATAAACTATATACTTTTATATATAAACTATAATATGAAATTTGTAAACAAATTAATGGCTTTATCAAACTATAATTTTTATTAGAAGAAAAATTTCATGAAGAAACAATAATTGTACATTATCAATGGAAGGCATCACTAAATATTATTTAGCCTGTTCAATATGATTGTTTTGCAGATTGACAGGCGCTGTCGATTTATAACTATGTTTCGTTTTTCTGCTATCGATTATTTGATCACGATGACGGTGATCATTAACATTATTATTGCTTCCATATTGTCTGGCATGTTGCGGATGCCACCGAGAAAAATGAGAAGTTACTAAATCTTTCCAAATTTTAACTTTGGTTATCGTTGATGGGCCATTATTAACAACTGCATTCTTTTTACCAGACACAACTTCGTCACAACAATTGGCTTCGTTATCATTAGTGCTGCTGCTTGGGGTTTGTTGGGTATTTGGGTGATTGGAAGATTCTCCATCGTCTCCAACTACATTATTCACAACTTTAGTAATCAAAGATTTTTTACGACGAGATTCGTGTTCCCTTTTGACTTCCGCATGCCTTTCTAGAAGTGCAGGAGCATTCGTGTGTAGCAACTCATTGTGCATCTACACAGAAAAATGTCAGGAATATTCATTTTAGTTTTTAATGACTATTTACCCGAAAAATGCAATTGATATTGATATTACATGTTCTTACAAATCCACTCCACAATGCAATAACAATTAAACGCTCGACTATGCTAATTTCTTCCATTTTAAATTTTATTTGACAGCATGAGTTCAATGATCCCATTTTGACTAGTGCTAATTTCTCCTTTCTAGATCGCTTTACCATCAACTGAAAAAAAATTGTTTGAAAATAACCGTTGAGTAAGACGCTCGGAGCGTCAGCGTACTGGTAGTCCAAACAATAATGAAAATGAAAAAAAAATTCTGACCATGAATTTATCACTGCTTCCTTCCTCAGCCATGATGCCAGTCATTTTGAGTAACCGCTTTCCGCTGACATCACAGAAATTGTATTTTACTTTGACAGATAGACAGAAAAACTCCACATTTGATTGACACTCTCCAACAAGCTCCTCCGAAGGTGTTAAGATTGCTACTTCCTACCCACCAATTTATATTACAGAGCAATAAGAATAATTATTTAGTACAATCCTCTTTTAATTTGTTTACTAAAAGCAATATTATTATAGATTTTATCAGCTTACCCCAAGTCCAATAGGATATGCTACGTACAGAACGCAATTACCCAACATATCCCTACATTCAAGATATTTTAGCCCGTTCCTCTGTAGTTGCTCTTGAGATTGTTGATGTCGGTAGCCGATAATACGGCACATGTCTTTGTTGTTTTCATCGCTGATTCGGAAAAATGCTAGAAATACATACAAAAGAAGAAACCAAACAAAAAATGGTAGCACACTAAAATCCTCTCTGGGCATAATTTTATTTACTGGAGGAAAAATATTTAAAAAATGAGGAATACAATTTTTATGTAATGGGAAGAACATTCAATAAGATGTTTAAATATTAACTAACCATCGTCAATCTCATTTTCAAAAACAATGTTGACAAACTTAGCACTCTCAAGGTCTGTTAAGTGTGAAGTGTTGATAGTTGGCTGCGGGACAAGAGGAATTTCAGCTAAACATTTAAAAGGAATGTTTTCGGTTCTTTGGGGTTCTTGAAAATTCGCCCTTGTACGCGTAGATGATGACGACGACGACGACGGAGTAGTCATTATAAAAATATACAGTTATCACTGCACTAAAGCAAGAAATCACTTGTGGGGTCGCTGCAGTGAACTGGAAATATCTTCACAATATCTTGCAATTTTGTCCTCATTTTAAATATTTTGTGAAATAAAAGACACACAATCACACAACATATAGCTCTATGCAATATGTATTTCATTTTTTACCCATGCTGCATTATAAATTGGACACAGATGCACAACACTTTTTTGGGGTTGAAATTTTTATGCTAAACTGTACTAATCTCGCCTATTAAATCACATTATACTAATGAACGTTGTATTTTATCAACAAGACATCAATGCTTAAATTATCTTTTATTAGAGGAACATCTGTCCCCTGTACTAAATCAGTACTACTAATACCAGTTATACGTATAAGCATGAGATGAGGCATGATGAGTTATTCAACTGAGGATTTGTATGGAGGTTTGTGTAAGAATCTCTATTTTTGAAACATTTCAGATATGCACTATGTTATATGTATCCTGTATCATGTCATAAATCGTAAATCATAATCACGTACGGCACACACAAAATACTTACAATAGTAAGTTCATAATCAATCATAATGGGATAATTGCTTTGAGCATGGTGTGTCCTTGGTCTTTGGTATAACAAGATCGAATGATTAACAACACCTGTTTGAACAGAACAATCTCACCTGTTACTAGCATGCTTTTAGAATGAGAAACATGATCAACATTCATGAATAAATTCATCGTATCCATATATAATGAAGTTTACAAAACAAACCATTCATAGTATGAATTTCATACACACGTATTGCCTGCTTTGTGCTGTTGTCAAATGTGTTCTGTAAAGGTGTTCCCATTATACTTTGAGATTTGAGTCATAGTCATCATCATACTCCTCTACTTCATACGAAGTTTTGCACACGAAAACTCCCAAACAATTATGCATAGGTAGGTGTATCATCAATCTTAGGATTAGGCTTGGCCGTTATGCTTGGATTACTCCTCTGACGAAGTATTAGTTTATTAGGTACATATAATATACATGCATACATTACAATTTAACAATTTCAGTTGCACATATATTTGATGAACTGACAATATCGTTGTAAAAATATTTATTTATTACACTTACTAAAAATAGAGGTTAGATCAAAATATATTACCTATATCATCATCATCACCTATCAAATTTAAAAAACTGGAATCTCTTGTTGAGGTGTTGTAATCAAGTCGTCATCAACAATCAAAAGACCCTGCAGTAAATAAAGCTCATCACAACTTCATGTACCAGTTCCATAAGTATGCATTATACTGAATATGAAAGTACTGCTACTTTTTGTAATTTTACCATGAAAGCGAGAAATAGTGCCGCTGCAGACAGAAAATGCCATGCATCATGGGAATCATAGAACGGATGAAACGGAAACCAACCAGTAAGGCAATCCTCATTTTCTGCTCGGGAAGCAGACGCAGATAATTCCCATTTTGCTGGTGCTCGGATGAAATATTGCAGGGAAAATCCTCCAATAATTCCAGAAGCCAAGAAATAAATGACAGGTTGTACCCATGTCCGATTTTTAAACTCCCCATGAAGTGGCTGAAAATATTCAATATTCGATAATCAATTTTTGTCCATAGTCCATACTACAACAAGTTATTAGTTAATTCACCTTCATAATCCCAACGTAGTACAATGTTGTTCCAAGAACATTTCCTACCAATAAGTACAATAGGTAAGAGGCAAATGAAATGTTGGCAAGTTCTGTATAAAGTAGAACAGCTACACAAATGGCAAATGAGATTATAGGCAAGAGTAGCCGATCCCCGTTGATCTGTCGTGATTTTAGTTGGCCAAGATTTTTGTATATTCTCCAATCTGTGATGATTTCTCCATTCTCTATATTATTTTAAGTGTACATTTTGTTATGAGCGGCCATTACACAAGTATTTCAGTTTTTTTTGTCAATGAAGTAGAACGAACCATCATCTGTAACATATCCAACGGCATAGTAGTACACAGCCAGCAGAATCATTATAATGTATTGTATTGGAAGAAAAACGATTTTAAATGTGGAAATGGCTTTAGCACTTCCCATTTCGAATAAAAGACCCACTACTGAAATGACAACGAATCCTGCAAGAATGGCAAAGGTTTGGTTTCTGAAAAGATTTTATACACAAGTTTAAAAAAGACATTGCAAGCAACAGTCCAAATTAATTAGTTACTTTTACAATAATAAAATATAAAGAGAACCACACATATTATTAAGCATGACTATGAACTTAATTAAAATAGGTATACATGGATTATAGCTTACGCTCCAAAATGAACGGGATGTCTGAATTGATAAATTTTCAACAAAAGGAGAACAGCGATGACGTACATGAAACAAGTATCTACACATAATACAAAAATAGAGTTTCAGTGTAATACAAGTGAACTTTGGCTTGGGCACAGGTTTCTGATGAAGAATCACCACTTTTAATGCTATTATTCCGCCTGGAGGATTAAATCTTTTACACATAAATATGCCCTTCTGCTTACCAAATTGAAAAGTACTTTGGTTAGGACACAAATGATACGCGGCTGAAAGGAATCCCTCCATTGTTAACGCTATTCCAAGGGCATAAAACACCCCAAAATGGGCTGGAACACCGTGGTCCCATCTAAAACAAATCCTGGAGAATGTACAAAAGCAGGTTTGAAAAAGTTTCCCATGAGAATTATTGCCACTGGAACGACAACAACTGCAACAACCTCCTTCTTTACTCTCATCGTCTCTCTGATGCTGCTTAAAACGCTCAGCCAGACAAAGATTACTACTTCTTCGACGCACAATGGAAATGTATAGGAACCCAAAGATTACGTAGGAGGCATTTGACCAGAAGTGGTTGAAATCAATGAGTACCCCAAGTCGTTGAGCACATAAATAGTTGTAGTAGCAGATGTCATACTCTCCTGTTCTGTAAAGCACCTGAGGCAAAGAGAAGAACGAAAAGGCATATAATGACGCGGAAATATTTTAGGTAAGTTAATTGGATTTTACTGATGATGCTCATAAAATTATAATTATAATTTAAGACCAACGTAGCGTACTCGCAAATAATGTAAAACCAATTGATAGACTGGAATAGAATAGAAAATAGCCACGATAGCAATGGTCCAGTAGAATCTCTTGGAAAACTTTTTAACTTCATTATATTGTTTGCATTTGAAGTTAGCTATGTACAGGTTAGCTTTCCATCTGCAACCGGAACCTGATTTACGATCTGTACGTCGACTTTGTATTGGTGGAACTGGTGTCTGTCTCAATCTGCGCAATGAACCAACTGTGGATGTTGTGTCCGCCATGATTTCATTAAGTAACATTTCTGCCACTGAAGTCTGCTGCTCATCACTACTATTTTCTTCGTTTATTTGTGGAATAGTGTTTCCATTTGTTGTTGGTATTAAATTTTGGCATTTCTGGGAGTCTCCAAACTTTTCTAAAAGGATTTCTCTACACAATTATATTTTAAACAGTGAAAATTGGGTTTATTCAAATGGGCACTATTTATTTAGCATGTGTTGTAGATTTTTACGCACGCCATCCATTCATGTCTATTTCTAAACAAGCAAAGGACCGCAAGGGTAGTTCCAAGAGTAACAATGATAGGAATAAGTAGGCACAAGAAGATTATCCATCCCGTAGTCCGGCTCTCGTCAGTAATAATTAATTTAATTATTTTACTCCGATGCTTCCTTGTAACATATTTATTGTCACTCCCAAAAATGTTACTTGTGTTTTCACTTCTACCAATTTCAGAAAATAAATCTTTGCGACCACAAACTGAAATGTCCGTGTGTACCACAAATACAACGACAAATCCATTCTTGTACCATCCCGCTTTCTATTTTTCAAATACCAAAGTCTGAATTATTTCTTAATAAATAAAATAAATACATATAATTCAAAACTTTAGTTTTTTGGTAAAATCTCATGCAATCTCATACAGATACTGCCATTGCTGCTCTTGTGGACATTGTTTGCCATAATCCTTGGTAGCGCACATTGCGGTGCAAGTCATAAATAGGACACTCAGCACTTTGAACGGAAATCGTGATGCAATCTGAGGTTTCTGACGTAGCACGTATGTTTACTTGACTGATGTCCGGCCTAGAAAATGAAAATCCGTAGAATACAGGTGTGGTAGGTGACACCTCCACTGTCAATTCCTTACCAATCCTGCAAAGAAAAAGTTAAGCTATGCAATTAAAGTATTTTCCAAACTTTATCCATGTACTTCTTTGTACTTGGAAAAAACTGGTGATTTCTTACGGAATTTGAAAGTTGTCGGTCAAATTGATATACAAGAAAAACGAAACTGATTTTCGATTTCGAGTGGACACCTGAATAGTAACGTTCCTGCCTTTCCGGTCATAACTATCATCATAATTATCTATGCACAACGTCCGAGCAGCATGATAGTAAAGGGCACTGCCACTGAAATAAAAAAATACAAAATTAAAAAAAAGCATGTCAGGTATTATGGAAGGTGATTTAGGGCTGCTTTTAAATTAACTTACTTCCTATATGACGGGACAGTTTGAGAAGCGAGTCCGTCTTCCGGGATTGAAGGCACTTCCAGAACAGTTATGGCCTTTTGTTGCTGTACAGCAAACATCACAGGATGAAGATGTGTCATATTACTAATGTCTATGTCAGCCCCTACTTCAACTCTCAGGTTGGTGGTCTACTGACATAAAAAAAAATATCACAGGAAGTAGGTGAGTCTAGTAATTACATTAATTAGTTTTTTTTTGTCATAGTACAAACAATTAAGTTTGATCCCTGTTTACTTACATGACTGCGTTGAATATATCTTAAAGGTATGGTAAACAAATAGGAAATCGGCTTGTCTTGACTAACAGAATATTCATACCTTGTGTTCGCTTCAGCTACCACCCTGGTACATTTTAATTCCACTGTTTTCTCACTAATTACCTTGTTGATACTACTTCCATTACCATTAACTTTATTATTATTATAGCAGTTAACATTTTGTATGGATGTAAATGTAGCAATAAGAATTGCTACTAAAATTGTATTAGACATCCTGCAGACTAAAAATCGTAAAAAAAAGATTTTAAAATGTATACTTTTGTATCTCTTCAGAAATCCTCTGTAGCTTTCAAACGCGCACTTGCCTAACTTAAACGCGCAATGATTTTAAACATTTTAAAACCGTACATTCACAACCAAGCTTATTTTCATTATGAGCAACAATAATAATTACTCACAACAATACCAAAAATTACTCACGCTAAAAAATAAAAATGGTTCAAGTGTGCAAAAGGTTATAAACAAGATATTTCGCAGTGTTTCACTCATGATTCATTTCATTCTGACTGACTGACTGACTGTCCAATATCCTTTTCTTATCTTATCTGGCGCTGGCATTTTATTGTTTACCAAGATAAATATAGACTTATGTCCTTACAATATTACATTGTGTACTCAATTAAGCAATGTATGTAATAGTTCTTAAGTTAAATGTAATGCATTCCGAGCTATGCTAGTGTAGTGCGTATTTTACAGTCATAGGAATTCATTTTGGTACCTACATGGCGTTGTCTTATTTGCAGTGTTGAAAAAAATGCAAATCAGCACATCCATGTTTGTGGTGAGCGCATATGCATTGTAAAAAGGAAATATTGCAATTTTCTCTTCATGAATCATATACACATACATCATAATGCACGTAAGCTAGAGAAGAAGCAGCATGTCGTATATGCTTCGTCATATTGTGTCTTCGTCGTTATGAATTGTATTTACGAAAATAGATAAAATATTATGTAATTAGAATCACATGCTGATGGTCGGAATTTGGTACGGATGGACAAAACAAACTTTCTCACTGCAGTTAATTTTCGGATTAAAAAAAAAAGTAGGCAGGACTTGTCGAAAAGGACTACTCATCATAAAAAGTCAAGACCATTTATTTTTCCACAATCAAAATAGTTTTGTATTAATTTGTTATCAACAAATAATATATTAAATATTTTAAAAGTTGGAGAGAACTTATAGGATTTACAAGGTAGGTTGGTTTTATCATTGAAACAAACTATTAAGGTGCAGCCATAATTTTTTAATAATTTTTTATTGTTATATTGTTGTTTTTTTTGCTGTCACATTTTGAATTTAGCGAATGCCAAAAATGGACAAGAATAGAACCGGAGAAGACGAAATGAGCCAGTTGCTACCCAGAGATGTGGAAGAGAGAATTATTCCGGACCCTTCATCCTCAACCAAAGATAATCACGAAAAGGCCAAAGAAATGTATTGGTATCTTAAGATTGATGGCAAATTTTACAAATATCATACTGGGATCAAGGAAAGATGGAATACTGAGTCCTTCGAAATGTGTCCTTACTTTGAAAACCACTGGTACAGGTACGCATATAAATGATATGCATTTTTTAATACTTTGTGACTCACAAGTTTAAAATCTTTTAAAACTTAGTCGTACACGTCCTTTTCAGTCCCTTCGTTGCGGTTACTCATTTGGCAGCGTGTCGATCTCGATGTGAAGAAATACTAAAAGCAAAAGGGGAGGCAATGACCATTGCTATTTGTCGGCACGATGAAGCTCATCATGTTCCAGCAAAGGATTTGAAGGAACACGAGAGGAAATGTTGGTTTCCTGAGTCTATGAAAAGGGTTTATGCTGATGATGACGATGTTGTTGACTGGAGAGATGATACCGAGAACAATGAGGTAGGTAGTTACGAGGGACCGCCGTGTTATCCGGAAGTTTGTGATGTTGAGGATGATGATCCGCCATCCAGACCCTCTTCACCATCATCTCTGACACTCCAAAATTACTCATATGAAGGTGAGTAATTTTGGAAGGAGAATCTTGAAATTGGCTTAATACGGGGTCTTAAATTAATTGTTAAGCCAGGGATAATTCATTGCATTTTAATTATTCTTCCAAATAATTAATTGTTTTGTACTTCATTCAAGGTATTGTATCTGTGTTTACAACTTGAATAAAATGTTTATTTTGACAAAGTCGAGCTGCTGCTATTCCTTCAATCACAATTTATATACATCTCACTCTATAATTCTATCTGAGCATCATCTAGATATTTTACAAATTTTCGTGCGTTATTGTTCATTTTTGTATTTAATCCACTAACAGCCATACTACATAACAAGCGGAGCTCTTGTTTTGTTTAAAAAGGAAGGCATCAAATCAGCAATTACAGTAATGGACAAAATGTCAAGAAATCCCATCCGAAATTTGTAATCAGCAGTATCTATCAATCATCATCGCCATCATTCTTATAAATAGAAAGGGCTGTTGTTATTTTGTGTTGAAATCAAATTGAAAGTAAAGGCAAGTTTAGCAGAAAAAGTTCATAAGTACAGGGAAAGTATAAAAAAAGGAGAGAAAATTACAAAGAAAAAAAAAGCACAATCATCATCATTCCCACCAGCTCAGCCGATTCTATAAGGGCAAATGGGCGAAAGTACAATTGGATGAGAATGGGGGAAACAGAAAGTTGGATTGAATCTTTCTACTTCAACATTTTCAAGTCTTCTATCACTATTTTTTTTTCTTTTTTTCTGATGTTCAACAACGAAAAGAGAGTAGTGCACTTCATTAATCCACAGTTTCAAGAAGATCAAACTGCTTCTCTTTCTCTGGCTTTGCCAGTCCACCTCAATCCAGCAAAAAGCATCTGTTAAAATTCTACCACTCCTGCTAGAAGTTTCGAATTGTAAGAAGCAGTCAAAGTCAGTCAAGAGGAGATAAGACAAGTTTTTCTTTAAAAAAATACAGATATCACTTGGCAATCATTGTGAAAGGATAAAAAATCAGAAATGAGGAAATGCAAAGAATGGGAAACATTTTTTTTAAAGGAAACGAGTTAAAAACACAAGTCATGCATGCTGGCAGAAAGAAGCATTGTGTTTCGTGTTTTATTTTGCTTCATCGAAAATCCATCGAATTTTGGATTATTGCAAGTGATACAGATGGATGATGATGGGGTTAGCTGGAGATAATGTCCCTTTTCTGTCAGCTTTCTACTTCCTTCCTGTGATCAAGGTTTTTTGTCTTCTTCACCCTACCAAAAAAGTATCATTTATTATCAGCAGAGCTACTTTAGTTGTATGCTCATTTTTTCCAAGTGTTCAGATGTTGACGCTGATTTGGTGTTTTTGAGGAAGGAGTTGAGTTGAGAAGAAGGATTCTCAGAAACTACACACGCGTTATTCTTGATTTCCCCTGAAGAATGCTTTTACTTTCAGTCAAATAAATAAGACGACATATTATTGAACTTCTTTTTTTTCACTTGCTGACATCCGTTTTCTTCTCATCTTATCTTTATTCAAAACTTATCATCCATTACCAAAGATAGGTTAATCTGGAAGCTTAAAGTCGAAGTATAGACACGTAAGAAAACAAATGATAGAAGATGGAAATAATTCTTCAATTTTGTAGAACATATTCAACTCTATGCATGGAACATATTTTCCAAACGAAATTACACGCCATAGAACGGAACAAAAAAAACGTGAAATTAGTTGATCAACAACAAAGAAAGCTGTACAAAACTTTTTCTTAAAAAAAATCATAAAATCATCCCATTTTTTCGTCGTGCCATCATCATGAAGATGAAATCGTGAAAGCATGTATACCTATCATAGTATGTACTACATACATCTCTCGATATAATAATGAATGAGCTACTCAACTAGAGCAGTTCACAGCTACCAGAGTGCATTTATGGTAGTCATTTGCGTGGAATGAGAATTGTATCTCGGTGGTGGTGGCAAAAAATACGACAGATGAAACCAGCCATCCAAAGATACTTACAACACAAATGAAAACAAGGGACAAAATTGCGTGGATGATGTTGATGAGATGGAAAAGTAATCAGTGAAAATGATAAAATTTTATTGGTATTTAGAAATGCCGCTGTGCTGCTGCTGCTGCTCAGTAGTATTGGTAGCTTGTTGTATTCTTATTGCTTTTTCCTGAGCACAAACATATAATAACTGTGAAAGTAGTAATATGCAATTTTGTGTACTCAGTAATTTGGTATTGTTGTGCCGTCGACTATCATTGGAAATAATGGAACATTAGCCAACAAAACCAATAAACTTTCTGCAGAAAGAAAGTGGAAACGTACAATGTTTTCCTCAAATTCTATGGGACAATGGTAAAATGGTATACCTATATACACAGTAAGGTAGAAAATCAAAGGGCAATACGAACAACACCATTAAAATATCCTTTCCCTTCTACTCTCCCTTTCTCTCTCTCTCTCTCTCTCTCTCTCTCTGATGATCTCTATCTTCGTCTCATTCAGTGAAAATATTGTGTGTTTGCACATACATACAAAAATACGTCCAAGTTTTTAGTCTGGTATTTAATGGTGGTAGGAGGAGAAAGGTAAAGTGAAAAAGAAGTCAGATAGGGAGCAAAAACCATCTTTTGGGAACATTTTCATTTTTTCATGTATTTTTCGAAAGAATTTTCCTTCTCCCCTTTTTAATTGCCTTCAAAGTTTAGTTTAGGTCTTCCAATTCCCATTAGCCGACCATCTTAACTGCAATGTAATTACAGGGATTGACTCCTCTCCCTTTTCCCTCTCTCTTTTTTAGGATTTCTTCTATAGCTTCTCTCTAAATGTAGGATGAAACAACAAGGAAGGAAGTTACACACCAAAATACGAGTGAAAGCAGAAATGTCTCCACTACGCAAAGAACGGAAGGAGATTCGCTGGAGTACCGATACCTCTACCACCGCCAACACTTGTTCTTCCATTTTCTCATCATCATTATCAGCCACGCCAACCAAGAAATACAAAATGAAAAAAAAATCAAGCACAGAGCAATATTTAACAGTATAGTTCAGCTGCTAGTAGTTGCTGCACGCATATTGTTAATCTTTTATACGGTGAAAAGTATACCAATGTTTTTAGGTATATTCTATGAGGAATGATGATGCAATGAGATGCACCATGCTAACTATAAAGGCGTCGTGATAATGGTTTAGTAAGAAAAGTTGTATGTAGAGAAAAGGGGCAAAAGTTTTTATTGTTGCTGTTGATGGTGAGTAGAGATGATAATGATCAAAATGTCCTTTCATTATATAGCCTTTCAGGTTCGTTTCAGTAAAACCCTGCAAATACTGTAATGTTATGATTTTGATGATTATTATAACCATCATCAGCAGCAGCAGCTCAGCATCATACCCATATTACCCATTTGATGATAATACGGCAAAGTTTTTCTTTTTCAAAAAGGTAAAATCTTCCCTACTCTTCTGCTGTAATGTTGGTGGTAAGATGAGAATGAAATTTCTTTACCGTTAAAGGATACTACAATAATAATATTATTAGCAAGTTGTAAACAAAATGCCCTACTTCCGTCAGCCACATTCATTCACCTACACGCTGTCAGTTTTAACGAACTCTGCTCTTGTATCTCTGTAATCTTCACATTGTGATTTCCGAGGACAGTGATGCTGATGATGGCATAATACGAGCTTAATATGATCATTTAGCCTTTTCGTGGGAATTTAATTTTTGTAATGGGTATTTTAGCAAATACAATGACTTGGCAAAAAGGCATATTGTAATAGCACACAAATTTCTGGATATAATAGTTCCGCAGTTTACTGTATTTTGAAGTACCTGTGGTTAGAAATCATGGCTTTTGTTGTTTGCACAAGGCATACAAAATAGTATGTAATGATCATCCAAAATTAGCCAACCATGGCACAATGAAAATATTTTGTCGTTCACTTCTCTACAATAATAATGCCATTTTGCGCTAACCCCATCGTATCACTATTATTAAATTAATATTTGTGCCATTCTACAGTCCAACTGTTACGATTTTCCCAAACCTGCTCACAGATTTCCATTTTATCCCTGCTGCTTCAGTAGCAACTAAAGTACGACATCAAATCCAACTGTGATAATTAAATTGGTAATCCAAGTGTTAATTAATATGTTCATCCTGTTTTGATCTCTATTCACAATTTTGTGATGCTGTTGTGCCCAAGTTTTACATAACAAATATGAACATTAGCTCATATTATACCGCCTCTGCTCCTGCTTTTACACTAGTTCATTGGCCTTCATTCAAATGTAAATTAAATACCAGGCGTTTTTTACTTGGTGAATAAAGCCGTTTGCTTGGCTCGGTAAATCATTTTTCTGTCAGTGTATTTCGTGTAATCGCAAAGTGTATAATATTTTCTACATCTTCTCCAGGGAAAATGACTACTCATTCTGAACATATTTATACAATTTGCATATGTCCTGCGTGTCCTGCTGCTGTGTAGGTAATGCATAAATATCATCTCTGCCTACATAGCACAGATGGCAATAATGAGGTATCCCTTAAGGGGTTTACCATTATGTATTTTTTTACATGAAAATGTTAAAGCTCCAGAAAATCCTCGGTTGACAAAAGCAGCAACAAGAGCACATACTGCACTACTACTGCCCATTAGTAATGTACAACACATATCATCAAACACAATCATATGAACAATGTTTTCTGATTACTACGTGGAATATATGGGCTCTGATTCTATACCGCTTGTGTGATCCTGTGGTAATGATACTAATGTGCAAACATTGTATTGATGTGCTCATAAAGTACAAACACGTCATAGATATTTTCATTCATACTACATGGATGAAAGGAGCTTGTAAAAAGAAACAGAAACTCTGAAATTTCTACGACTGCTGAAGTGATGATGATGCAGATTTTCTGCTTCTCGTAATATTTTACTTCATCAGCGCATTAGCATGTCCATCGTCCCATCATGACGAGCTTCTCATTTCGTCAGCCTCATCAGAATATTGTCGTATCGCACCGTATATAGAATTAACACCACGCACATGGAATGATGTAGGAAGTTGAAGACATTGATTGAGTAGCCTTATTTTTATACAAAAATAATAATTTACACGCAAAAGCCCTTTATTCATTTACTTGTCCTTTGCACATATATTACATATAGTTACTCATATTTCCTTTTCATATTTCTCATATAATTATACGCATTGTTTCGCATACAGTCTAACTTGGGCTTATAAAGTGTGTCGAATGAACCTTCATCAGTCGTCTGTTTTTAATCAATACTCATTTTGTTTTTTTTCTGGTTCATTCCAACATAAAAATCTTCTATTTCTGTGTAAATGGTGGAATGGTATAACTTGAAATGAAAATAGAAAATATTATTATTATTATTATTGATGTGTGTACACACAGAGGAGCCAATAATGAAATGCTTTTTATACTCTCTTGCACAAAAAATGATCCCTTACAAAGTTATAAAATATGCACTTGTTTTTTGTTGATATAGAGTATCTCTCCCATCTAATCTTGGTGTTTTGATGTGGAGGAACATATCATATATTATTGCAGTATTATAAAGTATAAAATGGAAAGGGTCCAACTGTATATTGCATATACGCGTACGTCGAACCCAAATTATCACAATCGGGCAGAAGTCGGCCCAGGAAAGGATCCTTCTTCTGCATTCATCTTTCCCCTTCTAAATTTTTTTCTGCAAGCAAAAGCAATAGACCCACAGACTCATCGTCCCTCGTTACCCCAGGATTGATTGAGGGCGTTGATGAGTAACATTCATTGTATGCAGCCCGTTTGTCAACTAACCGGCACTTCCTTCCTTCCGTCCCTTTTCATGCTCACATGGATTTTGGATGATATGACTAATCTGCTGAGATATGTGAAATTGTAAGTATAACACAGGGCAGATCAGGATCCTATAATGATACTGAACAAACTCTCTCCTCATCATCATTTTCCATCATCGTCATCATCTTGACAAAAAATAAGTACAGCAGTATAAGTTGGAGTTTTACAGAGAGAAAGGGCAGCAGCATGAAGAGAATAAGAGTAAATTAAGGACCTTTGTGATTCTAATCAGTGAACTGCTGTTGCTGCGATTGCAAAGCATAATATTACGCAGCAGAGTAAACTAAACTCGATCTGCTGCCTTGTGCGTTGGTTATTGGGTCGTCCCTTTTTTACAATATTTATTACGTTACGCTAAACAATGTGTGCATGCTGAATATTTTGTATTGCATTGTTGATTATGCATGTATCTCTCTCAGTAAGACTGAAATCAACACTGTTAAAGTAAACTGATTTTAAAAAATGGGCATCGTCATTATGAATTCTACTGCATTCGATCGTATCATCAGCTGCATTTCTGCTTGTCAATGCTATAGCAAGCAAAGCCAGGGCAAGATTTTTATTACATTTTTATTCCAAATCATTTAATCTTCTTTTTGATGACTGTAATGTACGGAGATATAGGTTAGTGCTCTTGTTGGTGAGGGGTGTCCAAGAAATGAATGATAAGTTAGTTTATTGAGTTTTATATATTTTTTCGTACAGTCTTGGCTTGTACGTATGCATGTAGGGCATTTTACTATATATTTTGATGCTAGTGTAGAGTGTAGAGCTGGTAGCATCGTTAATATATATTTTTTTGAATTAAATTAGTGAAGTGTGACAACCCTTTCAAGTATACCTAAGTATATACATATGAATTGCGGTTGGAATTGCTGATAGTGCATGTATGTACAGAGTACAGATTTTTATTATCAAAATTTGTAGAAAAAGAAAATGATGATTTTAGTATTAAATACCATAAATCTAAATATATTTGAACTTGTACTTGAATATACCTACTTGGTCGTGTAAGATATTAGCAAAAAGAGAACTTTGATCGCAGATGTGTCTTTATATGAAATGTACAAAATGTCAAATGTAAATGCTTCACTTTCCAAATATTGGGGCATCTTGCAACGATTTTTTTATTATCAGCTATCGGCTTTCTCTGTTTGCATTTTATAGAGCTAAGCTTTATAACCAGTCCGTTGGAGTCGCTTGAGTGAACTGCAGACACAGATTTGGGCTAAATTGGATATAATCTGATTTGCTAAAAATACATTCCTACTTATAATATAATGGATTTTATCCCAGTAATAGATTTAGCTGGCATTGCAGATAAGCCAATTGAAACAGCTAATGATGTCACCAGTGGCTGTACGCTATTGTCCATTTCAGACGAAGATCAGTCACTTTGGAACCAAGTAGCTGGAGAAATAAGAAAGGCACTAAATGGCATTGGGTTTATGTACTTGAAAAATCATGGGATTTCAGAAAACGTGGTTAGTATAAAGTATAAAAGCAAATATTATGCAAATAAAATATATGTATAAATAGTACTCGGATAAATAAATCATTATTTGTAGATATCTGGGGCGTTTTTAGCAAGCGCAGAATTTTTTCGTCTTCCCAATGACGTCAAATCAAGATACAGAAAGAATCCCAACGTCAGCAGTCACGGTTGGGTACAACCTGGGCAAGAACTGTATGTGCTCGTACAAATTTTTTTTTAAAGATTGCATTTTGTTTGCTGTCATTTTACACAAGAGATTTATAAATTTAGTGAACATTTTTTAAATGCAGCCTGCATCCCAACTCAGTGTTTGAACTGAGAGAATGCTTTGACATTGCCGGAAACGAGCGGTTATATCCCACAACCAGTGAGCATCCAAACTTCCGCAATGTAATGGAAAAACTTGAAAATGAAGGGAAGGTGCTGATGAGGAAACTCTTGAAACTTTTAGGACTTTCCTTGAAACTGGAGGACACTGATTACTTTATAAAATGTAGTCGTCATCTGGACAATTGTGACAGCAGTGATAGTAGTCGTCGTAATGATGCCTCCCAAATCCCAGTTGTTTCCAACGAATGTGACCTCAGAGCTATTTATTATCCTGCAATCCCGGATAATTTGCAAGTTTCACCAGGAACGGACTTAATGGAAAACAAATGGATAATGTAATGTGTTTGTAGACTAGAACAGTTTGAACGATTATCATGGTTGATGAAGAGTTACGAGTTACTTGTGACTTTTTTCTGTATCATTTCTGCATGCTCGTTTTTTCTCTCAATCCCTTTTTGATTTCGTATTCAGGTCAAAGATGTAAACGGGAAATGGATACCGGGAACTCCAGTCCCAAATACGATTATGGTCAATACTGGAGATTTGCTCCAGTTTTGGACCAATGGGTACTATCAGCAACGGTAAATCATGCATTGTCAATTTTTCATAAATGTTCTACACATGACTTTTATGCTAGCTGTTTTGTTGATTTCTTTTTGATGCGCAATAATATCATTTCAGTTTCATCGTGTGGTAATTCCTGACAATGAGATACAGAAACGTGTGTCGCGTTATTCATTTGCTTATTTTTTCGCTCCTGATGATGACACTGTAATCTCTCCATTGACATCACCATATGTCCCCAAAATAGCCGACCGGGATTATGACAAGGTCAAATCACCAATTACGGCTTACCAACACATTATCAGTAGAAGTAAAAGCGCATTTCAGTACTAACAAGGAACAAGAGAGAGAAACCTAATTAAAAAGCAAAGTGCATGATACCGTTTTTTCCAAGTTTAATAGTCATGTACTTTTATTCAATTCTGTTATTGCAAAAAAAAAATTTCAACTATGAATTACATAATATTGTACTATTGTACACATTTCATTGAACCATGAAAAATATCATCTACATTCGTCATAATAAAAACTAATATTTGACGCAAAAAAGGAAATACATGACATTACCGGTTATCATTTCGTATCATTTTCATATTAAATATTATCATCACAATTTTCATAGAAATGAACTTTGCTATGATTAAATATAAACATGCAACAAGATATTTAACCAGGATAATGGTATGAATTATATGTACCTACATACGTAGTTTTGGATTTTCACATTGACCATTGACATTTCAAATGGAATGATGATGATAAGATATACGCATAATATAATATTTATTTAATGAAATATAAATATACGTAGATATTAATATACACCACTGTAGTTTGAACTATACGTAGAGTAGGTACATAGATATGGAGAGGCAAGACTTTGTCATCGTTAGCTCTGTGAGCAAGCAAACAGCGAACTAACTGGAAATAAGTCATGTTGTTTTAATGTAAAATATGTATTTAATGAGCTGTATGATAGCCAATGTGATAGATGAAGATTATTGAAGCGCAAATACTATTTAGTTCATAATATGATGATGAGTTTTTTCTTGGATAAATTCTTCGTTAGTCCATTTTTGTATTTCATACAAGTACATGTTAGGTCGCACCCTGTGTGGGGATGGTGAAGATTCATATAAAAAACATCAGCTATCTGGTTTTACGTGTTAAAAAAAGGTTGGTCATCATTACGTTGCGAATACGTGTGTTGGATAAATTCTTAATAAATACATGTTAGTTTGACAGTGGAACTCATTTGCTTCTGGCGTTTCACGATAAAAACTTGCGCGAAACTTGGGCATTACTCAATTTAATAAGAAGAAACTTACGTCGGTAGCAATCACAAAGTGGTCTGAGATTAATCCAAGTTGTACAAAAAAAAAATGGCAAACAAAATTCCAATTATTGATCTCGGGAAAATTTCTTTGGATAACAAAGGAATTAATAGTGACTGGGAGGAAATTGCGGGAGAGGTGAGGCAAGCATTACATGAAGTTGGATTCATGTACTTAATTAATCATGGAATACCGGATGACATTGTAAGTCTGTATGCGTTATGCGTTTGATATGTAATTTTCAGTGGTGTGATAAATGTAACAAAAAAACTTCTTTTGGTGATAAGATTGCAGATAATTTTGAAATCAGCAAGCAGTTTTTCTCTCTGCCAAAAGAAGTGAAGAAAAAGTACAAGAAGGATTTGAAAGAAAGCAGAAATGGTTGGGTTGAACCGGGAGAAGAATTGTATGTTGTACCGAAAATATAGTATCAACTTTAATTTTACTCGCTCAATAGAAACTGTGAAAATTACAGCTATTTTTTCAAGATTGAATAACTGTACCATTTTTTTTTCTCTTCCTGTCAGACTTCATCCAGATTCCAAGTTTGAATATCGGGAATGTTTTGACATCACAAGTCAGAAAAAGTTTTATCCAACGGATATCCCATCCTTCCGGTGCACTCACAGAAAATTGGAATCAAATTGTCAAAAAGTTATCAAGAATATCCTGAAACTTCTCGCCCTTTCTTTGAAACTCCAGGATCCCGATTATTTCATCAACCGCTGCTGCCACCTGGATGAGCCAGAAATTGCTAATGAGTGTGACTTTAGTATGATTCACTATCCACCGATATTGTCCAGCACGGTGTTGCCTCCAGACACTGTACGATGTGCAGAGCACACTGACTATGAGATCATTACGTTACTCTTTCAAAACCAAGTTGGTGGACTTGAGGTGTGAATTTTTTTCTACAAAAACATAATTAAAATTTGATTACATCTTTTAAATCACATAATGATTATTATTATGGTTGTCTTTGTTTATGTTACAGATCAAAACAGCCACAGGTGAATGGATAAGTGCGGATCCAATTCCGAATTCTATTCTCGTCAACACAGGAGACTTGTTGGAAATGTGGACGAATAAATATTACCCTGCTACAGTAAGTTATTCTAAAAACGGAATACCAGTAAAAAATGGATTTTATACAAAAATTACAAATAATTATCGTTGCACTTTTTTGTAGGTCCACCGCGTGGTCATCCCAAAAACTCAAGAGGAAAGGAAAAAATCCCGATATTCATTTGCTTACTTTATTGCCCCAGATAGCCAAACTGTCATTCGACCTTTGGAATCCTCCCTTATTGTAAATCCAATTCAAACTACATGCATTACCATTAATAATGGGAAGGAAATCAGTGAAAAAATGGCAGAGGTGAAAATTTCAAGTTCACCGATCATCACGGCATATGAACACATTATGGAACGTGTCAAAACGGCTTATGGAGTTAAGACGAGCAACATGGAATAAAAAAGAATTTTATTCAATTTTTAATTAATTCATAAAGTCATAAAGTACAATGTTAAGGGAGAACTTTAGATAGTAGGTATGTAACATGTTGGCTTACAAAGTTTGCAGCATTTTGGTTATCGTTATCGTATGAAGTTAATTAATTGTAAGATGATGATTAATTGTATCTACTCAGAGAGGAAACGTTATTGTAATTTTGGTAAAATATAAAGTAAAATTTTCGATTGTTGTTCTCTTGCTTTTATTCTACTATAAATATAAATACATATATAATGAATGGTTTGGTGTGTGTATACGTAATTTAACTGGCATAAATTCTATGACTTTGATGAATTGCTCTCATCAAACCGCTTGTGTTTATTATTGCAATTTTTTTCTTATTGTATGGCAAAAAATAACCTGGATCATTTTTGTTAACATAATTTTTAAAAAATTAACATAATTTTGCGTTTTCATTACTTGTCCCTGTAAAAACCTAAAACGAAGAAAATGGTACTACAAAAACTACAATGCACTGAAATGCAGCCATCACTACTAAGTATTTGGAGGTTTTAACAAGTCACGACGAGTCGAGTATTTTGGGATTCGTGTTCAAAATTACATTTAGAAAACCAACGAACGCCTGCATACTCAACAAATGTACTTTGACTTTTCCTTTTCTTGACTCAAATGGGAATTATCCTCATCCATTACACCGTCCCCCTTTTACGCTTTACGGATATATATTTTTTTTCTTTATTTCATTTTACTCTTATTTTCTTGACAAAAAATACCAACCATTTCCTCTGACTCCTTCTCCGACTACCGACTTTCTCGAGAAGAGTGTCATTCATTTCCCCTTGATTTCATTAAGTAGCAACAGAGCCAAAAAATATATATACTATTTCGTGTGCTATAAATGCACATCCCGTCGTTTTATGACGCTGACATATTTGAATACTTTATATTATATCTTACCATTCAACATTATATTCCCAGAAAAAAAAAGATGTTGATCTGTAGATATTCGCATCACACCACGTCACTGCAAGCCATACCCACCACCACACAGCAAGAAAGTGGATCAGATGTGTTTTCGGGTTGTCATTTTTTATTACAGAAGGGGGAAATGTAGAAAATCATCATTTAGAGAATGAGAAGTGTCCAATAGAATTTTATATACCTTCAACTTCCCCACGTCAAAATTAAAAGAAAATAAGGCAAGTTTGGTAGAAATGCAAAATAACTGCTAAAATTTAAAGATAATACCTCCCGAGTAAAATTTTGAACATCACCTCAAAGACAAATGGTCGACATCATCGACATGCACGTTCCAAACATCAAATATTGTATTATTACCTTCAACCTTGCCTATACACAGAGCAAAGCAGCTTTAAAGGTTTCTTCTCTAAGAGTAAGAAAGAAGAAAACTCAAACTCTTACTTATAATGACATCAAATAATAGGATAGTGTGAATAAGAGAGTCGATGCTTTTGCGGCTGATTTTCTCCATTTTCTCATCGCTTCTCTTCTCATCTCCTTGTTTTATAGTTTTCTCTCAGTATTCTTACTTTTTTCCTTTTATATTTTCTTGGTCATGTATCATGCATGAGCAATAGGGATGAAAATAGATGTTGGCAGGATGCATGATCAGATCAGAACAAAATAGAGGGCATCATGTGAACATTGAGCAGATGGTTCACATCTCTATAATATTCTTGTGTAGTATAGTCGTCAACCAAAACACATTCACAACATCAAGAAACATCATATAACAGTAGTCGTGAGTCGTGAAGCATCAAGGAGAAAATGTAAGAAGAAAGTCTTTGGCCGGGTATGGTGTTGGATGGGTGTGTAAAAAGCAAAAGTTATGTATCGCAGTAGAGATCGTGAGGTAGTTGAACAACTGGTGGTGGCGGTGGTGGCAATGCTTCTATTATAGGTGGTAACATCACAACATATATGTGAGTGTCTTCTTCATAATATTACCCGTCCACCACGCACATTCTATGTGTTTATACTAAAGAAACGAATTGAAGAAACGACACTTTTCTGTAATATTATAATAAGCTGTATGAAAGTAAGCAGTTATCTTTCACAATCTAATACTTTTCCTTTTGCAAACCAAACGGAGATGTATATTATGCACCCACAAAGCATCACCGGATTTTATATTATGCTGCCTATATCGTAGAACAAACTGGTATTTTCTCTTTCTGGCACTGTGAGCTGGGTCCCGTCTGCCACTTTTCCCTACTCTATTTCCCGTTATTACATTTATGACCGTTTTGCCTGCTTACTTAGC
>JAHZNC010005597.1:0-19814 GCA_027744095.1 Zhuqinia jingwanae | reverse complement strand
CATTCACAACAACAAGTAGGAGAAGAAGAGGTATGCAGTGCTGGTAAAGATGATGGTAATGAGACGGAGAGCGAGAGACCCTCATCATCACTTCCTTAATTCCTCCTCTCTAAGTATTTTATGTTGTTGGATGCCACCACCAAGATCGATGAGACTGTTGGTGATGATGATGATAGTAATGTTGTTGAAGAAATCGTAGGAGGAGATGTACTATTGAGGAGGACATTAGATGATCGAGAGGAGAGTGAAGACGTAGTAGCAAGTAATATTATTATTATAGTACGTACCAAACCAACAACAAGAATAGGCAATAATGTTAATGATGTCGGTGGTGGTAGCCGTAGTGTTGCTGATGATGACCAAAATGACGACACACGAAAATGGTCATCAACACTAAACACACTAATTGAGTTACTGTATCTTTCTTGTTCCTTCACTTCTCTCGTTTGTATAAAATATCACCCAAAAAATCCACAACAAAGTTTATCTGTTTGGGTCCGCGTGTGTAAAAGAATGCATGCATATTATATTCGTATAATAATATTTGCATTCACTTGCAGGCAAGTGACACTCACTCACACAATGATACTTTTTTTTAAATATTATTTATATGAAAAAATTAATTAATGGTAAATTGTACATTTTTTTGTCTATGTATATATATATATATATTCGAGACTAAGGTTCACTTTTTGTGTCGTGTCTTGTCTACGTGCATGTACGTTAGTAGATGCTGACGCTTGAATAAAATTGTTGATGAAGAAGAGGAATCCTTCCAAGTGATCCTGCGAACTGTACTTTGTACACTGTTGTGAATGAAATCCATTCAGTCAGGTATATACTACAATTATTACAATGAGAGAAGAAAACACGACACTAAATGCACACACACAGTTTTACTGGTCATGAAGATGCTGCTTCATCTTCTGCTGCTGCGGCCACTACTCTACTACACGGACACACATGCACAACAAGTCCAATAAAAATTCGTGATGATACGATGATGATGATCATCATCAGTTGACTACGATAAAAAAGTAATACTTCATCGTTGTACACAATCCGTAATGTTTTTATAAAAATGATGATGATGTGATGTGAACAATCAGATTCACTTGCGTGTGTGTGTCTGCAGCTCACATATATACACTTTTTTACAAGTGAATAACTGAAGATGAGCCAGCAGCAGGAAAGTCCTCTCTCTCCTTTTTTTTTACAAGATTATCTTGTTGGTTAATTTGTGTGGTATGGAGTGTGGCCACTTATTTGCCAATATTGCTGCTACGATGATGATGTCCATAGTGTGCACTTTCTTGTAATAACAACAAAGTATAAAATAAAATGGTATTCCACACATACAGTTTGTATATATATATATATATATGTATGTATATCTTGCAATGCATTAAACTTACATATTTATAGAGATGGGAAAAAAATAATATGGTATTAATGATGTTTTCAATCCTTACATTATGAATTACAATAAAAATATATATAAGATGCTGTGTGAAGTGATGATGATAATCAAACACACACTCTCAGTCACACAACAAAGCGGTTACGTTTGCGACGACTCTGAGACTGAACTGGCTGACCGAATGGTACATGTATATCTCTGTATAGAGGATTAAGGTAAGAAAAGAAAAAAGGTAAGAGGCGATGAAGAAGCTTGCAGTGTATAATAATAATAATAATAATAATAATACACCAACCATGGAATATAATGGTGTGATGTGTTGGTCATGATGATGATGATGTTGCTGTGAATTTTTCTCTCTTGTGAACTTTATGATCAAGTTCGTTTTGTCTTTTTCTTTCTTATACATACATTATATACGATATGAAGTGTAACTAAAAGTTAATACACGACACAAAAAGTGCGGTGGTGTTGGGGATAGTATGGATTCATCGTATTGTTGTGAGCATTGTCTATATGTTATATTATTTATACATGTACATATATATATATATAAAACGTTTAAGGAACAAAAATCTATAAGGCATAATAAGAACGGTGGCGGTAGAGGCAGGTACACACACGCAGGTAATATTGAGGAAAATAGCTTTTCTCTTGTAGAGTATAATACGCACTCATACCTCCATCATTATTATTACTGTGTAGTTCATAATACTTGTGCTGTGGAATGGAAAACTAAAATGTCTTTAAAACTTAAGGCTAACTATAAGAAAATTTGGAAGATAGAGAGAGAGAGAGAGAAAGAGAGATAGAGGTTGTTTGTTAGCTAGTATCAGTTCATCACACATTTTTGTTTCATGTACGAATATGTACGCAGACACTCTTAAAAGTTAAAGCGAGAGAGAGAGAGAGGTATGCCCTTCTCTCCTCACACAATTCAATCTTTTTTTCTACCTGCCTCAAAAACACTGCTGCGAAGAAGAATAAAAGTAAAATACCGAATAAGTCCCATTATACTCATTTAAGCATATTGTACCTGCGATCAGGTAAAGTACATGGTCATTTTTGGCTTACTTGAGTTTTGTGTGTGTTCAACACAATATCCATGCATACTTGTAGCCTGCAGCACGTAGAGCAAGATTGAGAGATACATTGTATATCCATCTACACTCACGTACCTGCTAAATATTTTTATCGTTTGTTGAATTTATGATCACTCACCAATGCATGCTCACCATCATCATCATCGTCATCACATCACCCACCACCACCACCACCACACTAGCAAGTTTTTTTTCAGAATGAAACAAATTTGAATTTTTTAAGCGTACATTATGGATAAGCTGTAATAGTCGTATAAACAGAGAGATGTGAAAAAAAAATCATGTATTTTGTGTATAACCTGAGCCGAAAGAAGCAACAAGTGAGCAAGTGCCACACACGACACACACATCATTATGATGATGACTTGCATTGGATGTGCATACATTATGCATAATAATATGCTTATCTATGTATATAGTAGGTATATGTTTATTTTTATATTTTTGAATCTGCGCAAATATGCAAGAATGTTTAAAGAATTGATGGTAAAACACACCACTCGTATTGAATAGGTATTTACCCAAGTTCACTTTTATTCCATTTCATTAGTCATCACAGCTCAACAAACCACAAACAAATAAAGCACCTTGCATTGTAGTTACAGAGAGAAACAAAGAAAGTAACAAGAGAAGGTACAAAAATGGAAGGATGGATGTGGATGGATATAGCTCCGTTTAGAACTGCAATGTCCTCCTCTGATTATGCTACATGATCATGAAACCTACCTATACAGTATGACCAACAGCATTACATCCTTTATTGTTACAAAAAAATGTCGTCCTCATCTTCTCCTTTTTATCTCTAATTCGTGCTATATGATATGATATCAGCTAAGAAAGGTATAGGTTCACATTTTAACATGCCCAAGTCACTGTCGAAAAGCTACATATGTAGAAGTTTGTAATTTTGCTTTGACTTTGCTGTGAGTGTTCCTTTTTTCTTTCTGATCATCATCATCATCATTATTATCAGCAAACTGTGTGGAAGAGCAAGATTTTTTCTTCGCTTGTAAGTGAACGCTGGTGCAATGAAAATATGTGTGCTATGACATTATGATGATGATGATGCATTTAGGATTTTGCCATATAGTCTGCATTGCATGCATGGCATAACAAGAAAATTAATGCTCATTTATTGCCTTTTTCTGTAATGAAGAATATATATGGAGATGGTGGCGGTGTGGTCTACCTGCTTGCCGGATGGTTATGAATGCAATGGAATGATGGCATGGGCCGAGCCGCAACAATCATATATTTATTCCTTCAAGAGTAAGCCTCAAGCTAAAGCTTTTACTTGGATACTTTTGCTTATACCTCAGCAACTTTTAGCCAGGAGCTCAAAACAAGTGCTAGGTATAAGTACATATATATACCTGGATATATGTGTAGGTATATAAGTGGATATATCCTGCGATGGATACATGCATACATATACATACATATAAGAAGACACGACAAAAGACCCAGGTGAATTTCTTTGAGGTACCTTTTGTTGGGGATTGGTGTGCTGTGAGCGAGGAGAAGTTTTAGCATCTCTGTAATAATCATGCTGTAATACGCAGCACAATATGGTAAAATGTGCGATGTTCTCTCAAAATACACACAGACGATGTAACTATTCTCTGGGGACTTTTACGAGAAAGATGCTAGGCTGTGTAGATGCAGAAGGCTACGTGCTTTCATGAAAATCACACATTTTCCCGACCAACAAAACGATTTATACATATTTTTGCTCTTACTAGTTTGGGACATGAGCATGGTCACATATTACATGTTTGAATGCAGGCTTACAAATGACTCGGCAATTTGCTATGCTCAAAGTTCATGCGTAAATGTGCGTTTACCCGCACTTAATTTCGCATAAATATTAGTCCTTGATATTATATATTATTGTATATACGTGTTGCAAGTTGCAACAACGCAATAAAATTAATATTCAACGTTGCAATAATATGTATAACTTAATTTACCAACGTAAGAAAGAAAAGGAATACAATTTTCTCCATATTATTAGGTAGGTATGCTATTTATTTTTCACAGTGATATCTTCTTATTTCTCCCCTGAGATAAACATAACAGACAGACTCCAAGTAGTTCAAGTATAGAAAATAGTAATGTTTCTCTTCTTCCCCTATTTTTTCTGTACACATTTTGTGTGGATTATATGTACATCCAACAAAACAGTAAAAGTTTACCTGTAACAACTTTATCCTCGTCAAGTACAAACTAAGCCGGAATTTTGTATAGCAATAGATTAGACAGCATGTCTATTATTTTTTTTCCTTGGCTTTCCTTCTCTTCCCTTCTTACAACTCCTCTCATTTTCTTTCCACTTTACCTTATTTTTCTTAAAAATCCATTAAATTTGGTGGCATTTTTCTCTGTCGCTCCTAAGAACAAAATAAAAATGATATTTTGGTCGCTGCTGCTCTGACTTGAGTTGACTTGGCTTTAAAAAAAAATGTGTGGGCTCAGGTTTTTTATATGATTATAAGTAGCACAACAAGCACAACAACTACAAGTATAAGGCGAGGGAAGAGAATAATATCAAGTTAAATTCATTGCACTGACAATGATGATGATACTTTTTTTTGCTGACTCTTGTTTTGCCTGTCAGCTTATTAAAAAATTACCTTGTGTATCTATAAACACACGCTCACCAGCAAAAAAAAATATATAGAGACCTCGATTGCCAGGCCGCAGATATTCCATTCCATTATTAAAGGCTACAGGAGCAAAAAAAAAGTTCTTGGCAAGTTTGATTGAACAAACGCATGGTTTGCTAGATAGCTCAGATAGAAGCCAAAGCTAGGAGGAGGATGAAAGAGAGAGGGAGAAAAAAACACACTTACAAAATAATCCTTTTCTTCTTCATGATATTTACGCAGGGGTTATATTAATGTGCATATAAGATCTTTTTCTGAGTGCATAGATAAATGCCCCATAATATATAATTTTATATTTTTATCCATTTTATAGCCGGAGTATAAAAACACCACCACCACCACCTGTAATAACAACAAGAGGACAGGTGAGGTACGCGCACACAGGAATAATGAGATTTATGTAAGTATGTATTTTTGTGTTTTTTTTTGTGATGCCGTACATTTTGTGTGTATGACGAATAAATAGGAAAAAAGAAACGATTGAGTTCACAAAGTAAAAAGAATGTACTTACAAGACAGTTTATGCTTAAGGCTCTTTTTCAACATTTTTTTCTTCGTCTTCTTTCTTTGGTATTCCCTCTCTCCCTGTCTCTCTTTTGTGTTTCTTCTTGGTCTTCTTCTTCTTGGTCGTGGGGCCAAGCTGTCTAGCAAGGTAGGATGGGCCCATCACCAGAAGCAAAAATGAAAAACCTAGCCTTCTTCTCTCTTCTTCCCCTTTTGCCTCTTGACTAATGTTATTACTATGCGTCCTAATGTTCACCTTTAAATACAAGCATTACAACAACAAAACTCATATTGTACGTGAACAGTATTAATGATGATGGTGATGATGATAATAATATTCACAAACAATAATATTTCATATTTCTTGGAACATTCTTTTATTCTTTCGTTACGGCATTTACAATGTTTCTTCTATTGTATATGGACACTTGTTATAATAATAAAATGCAAGCAGTGCTCATAAAATGCATTTAGCAGACTTTCGAGACTTGAAGGCAACTACGCTGATGCTGCTGCTGCTGCTGCAGAGAACACAAAAGTGGATGGCAGCAAAAACGATCGAGTTGATGATGATGATGGGATTATAATGAGTGCTCCTTCTACTTTTTTAGTTCAGATACACACACATACATTCATCTCATCCTGCATGTTGGGCTATGGTATATCTATTTGTATGCAAGTAGTGTTGTGTTTGTGTGGGTAGTATGCATTTTTGTCAAGCGGTTCATGATGATGATGATGATGATAGATTCTACTTTCCTTTGAAGACCATTAATAGATTATTTGCTTTGATAATGTAGTGGAATTGCACCGCACCAGGAGCAGCAACAACGGCAGACAGCAAGGAGCTCGAGTCGAGTTTACTCATTAAAGAAAAAAATAAATGAGCTTTTATACCTACTTACATTAAGAATTGTATGGGCAGTAGAGTGTAAAGTAAGCAAAACAATAGTCAAAGACAAGCCTTTTTTGAAGATCAGAGAGAACCACATTATCATTGATCACCAGCAATAACAACATATATATATATGGACATATATATGGACATATGCATGTGAAATATTATTATTGGCGAGAGAAAGACTGTGAACACACGTTTTGTTGAAGGAACACAGAAACAGAGGCCGCATTTTCATTGTTGTAACTGCTGCTGGTTGTGTGCTCAGTTGATAAAGGAGAAGATGATGTTATTTTGCTATCTGGCTAAGAAGATGAAGGGACATGTCTTTTAACAATAGCTGACTATTATGTTGCAGCACAATTCTCAAATGCCTTTATTCTCTCTCTCTCGTGTTCTTTGGAGGAACTCATCTTTTCTTGGCATTCTTCTCTCTTGTTTGTGGAGGTAAGTGGTTGAGATGTATGTATATTCTATTATGTCATGATGTTGACAATAATACAATAATATACTTAACAAGATAGAGTACATAATGTACTCTCTGAGTGAGGATGATGAAAGGACATTATATTTTTATTATGTCTCCTCTCCTCAAAAGAGAACTTTTGCTGTTAAGCCACGACGAAACAGATGAATAGGTAAATGGCATTGTTGTTTTGTTGTGTCATGTTATGATTGTTATGTTGTTGAAAAGTATTATTGCGTGTTGATGATGATGAACATGATGAACATGATAAAATAATGCAATAAAGTAAAGAAGGAGCGAGGGACACCAAGAGAAGTTGTGTATATATAGTGCATATAGTTTAATAAGTGGAGGAGGATTATATTGATGTGTTTTTTTTGTTCAGGTGCTCAGCGTCAGCTCAGGTGCTATTATCCATCATATTTATCGTCATCACTAATCACTACACACGGTCTTTTTTCATTCAAGTTTTATTTAATAGGCTTTAGAAACTTGTTGGAATCTTTTCCAATCTAAAAAATATACATGTATAATATGTATCACATTATTACATATACCTAGTTCCATTTATAAATGATTATATAGTTTGAATTATGGAATGTATAATTTGGAATAATATTATAAAAATGGAATTTTGTATAAAAAACAAAGCATCAAAAACATGAATGAGTATACATTTAGGTTGTAGGTGTGCTTAATCCTTGTGTAACAATAATAATGACGTGTTGTATTGATGAATTACCTGATTAGGACAGCGATAAAGACGATCACTACGAGAAAATAAAATCTAATGTAAACGAGCAACAATATATAATATTGTGTTAGTACACATGTATTTAGCTTGAAGCGAAACTGCTGCGACTAAAAGCTGATGACGCGAGGATAATATAAAATCTAAAAATGAGAGATGTGGTCAAAGCTAATTTTGCATGCCACGAGCTGAGAAATTACGCTTGTTGGAAATAAAATGGATAATAAAAAAGTGCAGAGAGGTAAGAATGAAGTTTGAACTATTATATGAGCCGCGAGCGTGTGGTGTAGTGTGCTGTTCATCTCTTCATTCATTCAGAAAGTTGTAGAGAGGGATTTTGCAAATGAAAAAAAAAACTTTACAAGTTTACATGTTGTATGTATATATTTATATGAACGTATTTTATTTCAGGTGATTGCATTTAAAAAAAACTATATATGTGCATATATGTACTAATATAATATACAAGTAAACTTTCCTGCTTTTTAATGAATTCTTCTAACTTGAATTTATACGTAATCGCCAATATCGGCAATCGTGCTAAGGAGAGGTTTTCAGATAAAATAGTGTGTTATGCTGTGTGTTTTTTTTTGTGTTGTTGAATGTTAAAATGTGATAATGGTAAATTCCCTTTATCATCATGCCTTCCCAATATGTAATTAAATTGGCACGACTTGTAATACAATCTGCACACTTTATTGCCAAAATCTCATGCAAATATGAAGAAGTGAGTATACGTACGTACTTTTGCACCATGTCATTCATAAATTTGTTTGTATATGATTTTATTTGAGAAAAAAAGCTTTGAAAAGACATGAGAGGGAAGATAAAGAGAGAGAGAGAGAGAGAACGTGCCCACTTTTCATACAAATTTAATTTTTTGCGGTTATATCTGGTTAGGAACTAATTTTTTTTTCCTTTTTGTAAACGTCCATGTATCCATATTCGCACAAACAGCAAAAAAGAGTTTTTAGAAGTAGGTTCTTACTTCTAAAAGTATGTAGGTTGTTTTCATTAAGGATAAAAATGAAGATGATAATGATATGTATACAACAATAGGTGACTATCCCAAAATCCCGATTCAATAATTGGCATGTTTGTTGTATATGTATGTTTTATTAAGTAAGACTCTCTACATTATAGTACATACATGCTCTGCACACATACCAGTAAAAAAAAGTTTCCCAATAAAAAATTCTCTTGTTTTAATATATCTCCCCACATCATCTTTTTCTTCAATGTGTAGTATTATTTTGATGAGATCATAGCATTGAATGTATATCCTGCTTCTCGCGCTTTTCAACAACTTATATAAATAATAATATTAAGTGGCTATACCCATACCGCACCAAAAAAACACCTACGTGTAAAAAACCTCTCTTCTGACCTTACCGTGACATATTCAAATAGCTTATTAGGATGCACGTTTCCATTCACAAGAAATTGCGTTTCTGTTGTCGGAATCGTAGGGTGAGTCATCACTATAATTTCACTTTAAAATTATTATAGGGATAAAATAATTCCTTAAAAAACAAATAATTTTTTTGAGAATTTGTTTTTCATTTGTATATATACTCATATACTCATATAATAGTAATACTTATAATGATGATGATCCCAATGTTTAGTCATCACATAAGAATATGTATTTAACTTGTAAAAAAGATTATCGTTTTTCCTATCATTATATTGTTTCGGTTTGTTGGGGTCTAAAAAGCAAACACAAAAACAACATTCAAATCTCTACAAATCATGAGGGCGTGTGTGTTTTTTAGTAAAAGAAAACTTTTAGGTCTTATATTTATGTCGATCCAACCGCAGTGATATTTTTTACGATAAACACGACATATTTGTTCATCGTCAGTGAGAACATTAAAGGAAACGACTGTTCCGAAGCAGCTTATAAAAAATGTCCTACATAGTTCATTGTATTTCGTGATGATGTCAGAGTCATCAGTTAATCTGGATAATTGATGACTATTTTGGAGTTAAATGATGTTTCCTGATGACATGCAGGAATGTGTTTTTTGAAAAGGGTTTATCACATAAAATCAATACAAAAATTTGATGCTGTCGTTGCCTTTTACAATGATACATAATATAACAATAATAATAATAACATCATCCATTGATTGAAGAAGGTTTTTAATGTTTAAATCAGAAAAAAACTGAATAATAATATGTAAGTATGTATGTTATTAAGTATGCCAGTAAAGTATATATGTCAGGAGGGGAGCTTGCCTGTAACAATCAAGGTTATGCTCGGGTCAAATTAAAACAACAGAAAAAAGTACGAGAAGAAATCACGGGATCGGTCTTTTATCGAATGACAGGCAAAGAGGAATCCGATATATGTGTGCGTGTACCTTATACGTACATACGCGCATACTTGTCATTGTTTCCTACCTGTTTGCTGAACCACACAACACCTTTTACCTGTGTGCACAACAACAATGGAAGTGAAACCTTTGAACATGAAACACAAATAGAGACAGGTGAATTGGTTTATTTTATTTTATTTTTTGAAAAGAAATGTACGGGTAAAGGAAAAACTATGAGGAACATGAATGCGCGTACCATGAAAAGTATTACTTATTATTGTCTTTACAGGTTTTCTTGTATTCTCTCTCTGCTTGAACCTTTTTTTCTCTTTTTTTTTCTATCCCTTTGTATATATAACAGATATACATGCATATATACACGTAGTCGTGGAGTGCATCAGGTCATCATCATTTTTCGAACAGATTAGATATATTGTGTACATGTTGCATACGTGTATAATCTAGAGTAGTTGTAGAATAATATATAAAGTATAGTAACCATTAGCTGTATACATGGTCGTAAATTATCGTCATTTTCTTCTTGAAATGGCTTAGTTATTGTGAAGGGGGACACCAAGCAAGTGTAAAAAGGAATTATATTGATTGTGTGTGTGTGTGTAAGAGAGTGTGTACATTTTGGTTAAAGGAATTCAACTCCATTTTCCATTTTACTATTTCTTATATTTATTGTTTTGTTTCTTTTGAAATGTTGACAATCCACAGTATTTTGTATTTTAAGCATGCACACATTTATTGACAGTTGTCAATTGATGCGTGTGCCACAATATTTCACAAGAAACATAATAAAAGAATCACAATAATAGACCCCAAAATATATTATAGTTCCACAGTACAGCAGCAGCAGCAACAAAAAGATATTTTTTTGTTGTGTAGTTACTATATAGCCAAAGAGAGAGAGAGAGAGAGAGAGAGAGAGAGAAGAAAAAAAATGACAGGGAAGACAATAATGGTAACAGTTTGACTGTTAAATCGAGAGACCTTTTCCCTCAGAAAAAAAAATTATTATCATTCAAGCATACCATATTATAATGCTAAACTTCTTACAACACCACCACTACTACTACTGCTATTGTGTATATCTAAAGTGAAATAAGTTACTTAACTAAAGAAACAACGAGAGAAAAGGATCCCCTGACTTGCTAGACAGCTGGGGTTCTTGTGTATGTGTGTTGGTTTTTTTTCTGCCACGTTTACTTAAGCGCGACCCCAGGAAATAATGGAACCTTCCTTCCCTCGACATAGTCAGTCAAGAGTCAAGTCAGTTGTTGAAAATCGTATAAAATGCCAGTGTTTTATATAAAAATCGGTTAAAAATATGTAAGGGATGTAATATAATAATATATAAAAGAAACTCGGAGTACATATAGTAAATATCTGTAGATTATAAAATAGAATTTAAAAATATGTGGCCCTGATGGTTCTACCTAGAGCAAAAGTGTATTGAAGGAAAAGAAGGTTCTCTGTATATTTTCCTTTGCTTCTATCTAATCTTTTTTGACGAGGAATTTTTTTTTCTCTCAAGAGTTTTTGACTTTTGCTCCTCTCTCGCCCGTCCGTCCGTCATGCTTTTAGTTTAAACGAAATTTTTAGAGCATTTTTTCTCTCTCTCCCTCCCTCGCTCTGAAAAGGTAAAATAAGGATTGTTCACAAGACAAGACACACCAATAATAATATGTGTGCTAACTTGTACATCACAAAAAAAAGACGAAAAAAAGAGTTGGGAGACGGAAAGGGACCAGTTTTTATTTTATTTTTGGTTGAACATCAAAAACGCTTTCATGTGTAGCCGCATGAAGTAGTATTTTTATAAGAAAATTTATTGGAGATAGGTGACTGGAGAAGGGTAGCAGTCAAGCAAGTCAAAGTAAACTAGGTATGTGCACAGTAATAATAATAATAATAATAACAACAATAATAAAAATATGTCCATTAAATATACAAATCACATGTGTACTATATAGAACGCTGCACTTTACATGTAGAAATGATAACTTGATTCATTTGTAAATTTTAGTTGAGGCATGCACATAGGTGTAGGTATGCACTTTTCCAAAATGGAATGGGAAAGCAAAGAAAAAAGGGTAAACTACAAACTAATAACAACAACTACAACAACATAATCATCATCAACTTTAATTAATAAGTATGCATTATGTATGTACTGGTGGTGGTGCTGTCACAGCACTGCTGTGTGTGTTTATCAGTGGGAATCTGCTTTAACTTTACCTGTCCATGGCACTCATGCAGTTATGTATGAAAAACGACTTTATCCCAATGGATGTATATCCATTTCCCGTTCCTCTCCCTGCCAACAAGATGATAACAAGTAAAAGAAAATGCATTTGGGATGCGATGATAATATATAGAGAATGAACCAGTGGGAACCGAGTAAAGGGTCAGGCCACCCAGTTATCTGATGATATGTATCGATGGGTTCCACAACAATGGGTATAATAAATTCCAGCCTTCTTTCACAAAAATTGAAATGTGAGCCCACCCAATTTTTACTGCTGCTGGACAGCTAAAAGATAATGATAATAATAATAATAATCTTATAAAAATTTACTTGGCTATGATGATGATTAGTGAGCTCATAATATAAGGATGCTTTTGCTCTACAAAATATATGTTTTTTCTTTCATTTTGCTTATCAAGTTTGTAAGACAAAGAATGAGAGAGGTCAAAAGTTCAAATGCCCTAGCATGCGTGCACCGCACTAATAAGCAAGTTTATATGATTTAGGATTCAAACGATTTTGATTTTTTATGCTTAAAAACATTACAATCAAGTTTACTGTAAAATGCACATGCACACATGCATTACTTATATATGAAATAAAAATATGAAATAAATTTAAAAGATGAATTTTTAAATCAAGTTATCAAGGTTAATATTATTTATGTTAAGGTTTTTCTAATTGTTTAGTCATTCGCATGCTGTGTTGTGGAATGCATAGAATCAATGATGATGATGATGTCAGCGTTTTCAGCAGACAAACAATTTTTTTAAGTAGCCGTTAAACGAGTTACCCACAACAACAAAATATTTCTTTTAAATCCTGAAGGGAATTTTTATTGTTTTCTTCTTTTGTATATGAATGACAGAAGTATGCGCACAAAAAAATCTTTCGCATACCTTTGAACAGTGCAAATAATACAATATCCAATTATGATTATATTTATAGCGCCATAAATTTGTTAAAGAAAAGTAAAAACTCAGCACCATATCATCTTGTTTTTCTTTCGCATTTTACAGGCCAATAGCCACATAAACAAAGCGTATATAAAAAACGAATGCCTTTTTACACCTTTCGCCAGCTCGTAAAATTCACGTTAAGCTTTCGGAGGAGTGCAGATAATAGAGAGAACATATTATATTATGTGCGTGTGTACTTTCGGGAGCTACTACTACTACGGGAGTATATGGTATGTATTTTTGCGACAAATAAAATGTATCAAATTACATAACAGGATAGTTAACAAGTTTGCTTTTATGAGGATGGAAACCAGAAGGATGCAACGTTACATATTATGTCATTCCAGAAGAATGCAAAATGTCTTTTCTTTAACTTTACGGTGTGCTATAAAGTAAAAGAAGAAAAATCTGTTTTGATGCTTTTAATCCCTTGTGAGTACGCTCATACTTGGTTTTTTAAGTGAGAAAATTGCAAAGTAGGTAGGTAGGTATGTCTATATAAACTTTGGTTTTCTGTTGCCCTTTTTTTGCGACTGTCCGGACTCAAAATTTGAAGTATGGCTGTGATTGGCTGCTCTATACATTATTTTATTTATGGCAGAAATATGTTTTCCGCTGTACAATTTTAACCGGAACCCTTTTCCATCATTAAAAGAGAAATTTACAAATTCCACGAACTATTGTTGTCATTTGTCCGAGTTCCTGGATTAGAACTAGTGCTCCATAAAAATGTGTAAAAGTTTTCCCATGACTTTCAACAGCAGCCGTTGCGTCGTGGCCTGGCCGGCAGCCATTAATCTCAACAAAAGAATTATTAGTATCCAAAAACTTTGCATATTTTCTTATCCATATACCATAATGTATACACATGTAATGAGAAGGTACCTATATCTCCAATTTAAATCCTTTTAAGAAGAAGCCCCGAAGCAATAAAAATACGAATAAGATTTATTTGAAAAGAAGCAAACGGAAGAGTGGCAAAAAAGGTACATTCTATGCACAAAGAAAAAATAACACGCCAGACATGTTGTCGTCGTCGTTGATCACATCATCATCATCATTCATTCGGGCAGGGATTAATATTACACACACAAAACACACATGCACAAAAATAATTGTATGCATGTACTACTCATCTATGATGATAATGTGTAGAGGAATTTGACCAATGTGCTTAAAAAAAAAGAACCTTGGGAAAATATTTATTTTTAAGGATGGATGATAATAGACATTCATTGTATTTAAGCCGTACATTTTTACCCAAGCATACATGCATTAACATAAAAATGATGATGCTGCTGCTGCTACATGCATCATCAAATGACCACTTGAGCTGCTGTGTATGTGTTGATGATGTTAATGATAATAATATATAATGACATGACATGAGGTCCAAAAAGTCAAAGCCAGACAGCTTGGCCCCAGCAAGCCTCACACTTAACACATCTTTTTACTTTGCAGAGAGCGAAGGAGAAGAAAAGCCCACAGCAAACAATATTAGCTTTGCTCTCATCTTTTTTCTATACATTTTTTTTTGTTTGAAGTACACTTCCACCCGTTGATTGAATTGGTCATTTAAGCTAATAAGCTTTTAGTGACGAAAAGATGGTGGCGATGATGATGATGATGGCTTGGCAGGCAGGATAGAAGGATAAAACATTATTTAAAGGTATGACTGAGAGTTTAATAATGCATACATGAATGAGTTATTGTGTTGTGCGCGTTGGAAGTAAAACAACAACTGATCAAACTTGAGTGTTACTACACCTTTCTTTCGTCAAAAGAAGACGAAAAAATAAGGAGTTCCATGCTCAAGTGATGATGATGATGATGATGATGACGATGATGGTTTTAAGTTTTATAGGCTCGGCAGTAATAATGGTAATGGTATGCGCGCACGTATGCAGATTATATTGTACCTTACATGGGTTTGTACATTAAAGTTACACATAATAATGTTAAAAGCATATATTAAAGCTTATTATTATTTTTTCATTCATTCGCTCATTCAGAACAACTAATAGAAATGGAGTTTTACCCACCACGACAGACACGTTAGAATATTATTATTTCTTTTTTTTTTGGCAGTTTCTGCTTACCTGACATACGGTCCGTAATCAAAATGCACATACCTACACAGTATTTTAGCATGCCATAAAGCACACACACACACACACACAAACCATAATATACTTAGTTCATCCATAATATGAAATACCTCTGCTATGTGACATGTGCTTTGAGAGGGGTCACAACAACTTTGTTTTTAGGTATATTATCCTAGCCATTAGGAAGAGTATAAAGCCCGTCGTCCGTCGGAATATTTTTAAGAAGGTGGCTATAATAAAAGCTTGTAAAAATGGTCCTTTCCTTTCATAATGTATTAAAATGTATTCAAGCAAATAATAATAATAGATAAAATAGAAAATTGTAGACTTTATTTTATTTGTTTGCATCCGTGTGTGTGTGTGTTATTTTGTGTGTAGGTAGTAGACAACATGGAGTTTTGTAAAGTGACGATAAACAGGTATAAAAACCAACATCCAATTAGAAATACGGTACACTATGCATTTTTCTGTAATGATAATAATAATATAATAAAAAAAAATAATATTGATATACTTTGTATAAAAATGAATTTATGCGTGTGTAATTTTAGTGTATATTATGTATGTAAGAAGCATTAAATTAGCTTTTCATCTTGAAAAATGCCAAGTGCTAAAAGTAAAGAATTGATAATCAGTTACACCTGTGCCGTTTCTTTTGCTTCTCTCTTTTCATTCACACACTCACACACACACCAGCAGTAGATAGATTCATTATTGTTATTGACATGGTTCTATATAAAATGTGTGCATCTTCTTCTTATAAGGTTATTATAATGTTTGCATTTGCACTCCTTATATACTGATTTAATAGTATGCATGAATGATGATAATATGTGAAATGAGTTGGATATATAAGGGAGAGGAAATAAAGGCTTGGTTTAGTAAAGGCTTTTTTGAATGGCATTTTCCCCCTCTCTCTCTCTGTATGTATCTGCCTCACACTCGTTTTTGTTCAATATTATTTCTTTTTGTTTGTCTGTTGAGTTTGTGACTGAGAGAAGTATGAAGAAAGGTACAATTTAATATAATAAAATATATGGCAAAAATTATATTTATTATTTATACGCGAAGGTTAATCGTTATATTCAGGATTCCCTAATAATTATCTCAACTCTTTATATGCATAGGAATGGAGGAATTTAATTTTTAATGGTCAGCCCTCCATATTATATTATACATTAGCATTTTGTACCCACTCACAATATATGGGATAACCAACCACCGCTTTATTATTCAACTTGTTAATCGAATCAGTTAGTTTTCGGTCGGATAATGTTTGGTTTGAAACAAAATATGATTAAAATATTTATAGGTAAATCGGGTGTATTGACGCATCATTGATGTGTTACTGTGCCCAGTGTGCCCTGCCATCTACATGAAATCCAAGATTCGATTTGACAAATGTGAGACAATCGTGATTTACATTTTTAGTCATTTTTAGGTAGTAATAATAATCTCATTCATTAGGCATGTGCAATCCAATCCCAAAAAATGTTGATGTGTGAATAGATTTGAAATAAATAATTAGTTATACAAATCCCTAAAAAATTTATTATGAACTGGGCCCCCAAAAAGTTGTATGTAAAAATCACAGCTCAAATGAAGCCCATCATCACAAATTCTCTTGATGATGATGATTTACTTTGCAGAAGAATTAATTACTTGATTGTTTTTAAGAAGCAATTACAAACAAGTATTGCCTACTTTCATACACACGTACTAAAAATCTGCATGTATAAAAACCGATATTTTTTAAATACAATATACACTTATTATTATTATAAGTACTGCTCATTCATGATTAGCAGGTATGATGATGATTGTGATGGTGTTTCTCGTGAAGAATATGAGACTCATGTGTTTAGAGTTGTCCGTTCGTGCCAGAATGTCTAGTATGGAAAACAGATTTGCCGAAGGCTTGTACAAAAAAAAAGAATATATTAAAATCTAAGAGAGAAAAAAAATCAATGATTACTATTCCATCAAGGTATATGTACCTATGTGTAGTATGCTTGCATTCTTCTCATTGTGTGGTTTAATAATAATAATGATAATGTTATGATGTGAAGATTATTACAAAAAATGGTAATCATCATCATCACCATCATCATCAGCCAAGCAAGCAAGCAAAAGTATTTTTTCGCGAGATGAACATGATGATGAAGGTGATGCAGTCAAAAATGTCTTCTTTTGCTGCTTGTTCTTCTTCTGATAGATTTTCAGTTTTTAGATTGCTTTTGAGAATAAGAAAAGAAACTTGGGAAAAAAATAATGTGCTGAGCAAGCAAGTATAAAAAGGAGTGTATAAAAATGTTATTTCATGAACTCAGGTGCTATTAATGTTCATCATGTCCGATCACAGGAGATTTTTTTATATAAATTTCGCTGTAATAATATTGAATAATATCTCATATGCATTCCCGTGCCTCAACGAAGAAAAAAAAGAAGATTCAAATGAATTTGAATGACGGACAGATCATGATGATGAGGATGGGAAGGTGGTAGTGGTAGTAGTGAGTTGAGTAGTAGTGAGTAGTGAGTAGTGATTATGATATTATGACGCTATCCCAGATAGGTAATCATAAAAATATATACGTACACGTACACTAGGTTGGTTGGTATATGACATGTTTGCATTCTCAGCACTAGCACTACTGCTGCTGTAGATTTTTGTGAATATGATGACCATGGCCCGTTCGTTGTTGGGCTTGGGCTCATTGACAGAAAATTTCACTCACATTATACTTTTATATTATATCTAGCTATCAAAGCAGTAATAATAATAATAACAATAAAGTATAAAATATGGTTGCATATTATCATAATCATGATGATCATGATCAGCAGCAGCAGTAACATTATAAAAAAAACATCAAATGTTCATTCATTTTCAGGATGCATTTTTTCAAACTGTCACAAACACCTGGGATTATTTTTGGTGCAGCAGGAGTGAGTATAATAATATCACGAAAAAAAATATTGTGAATTGGATAAGAATTTTTTTTCGATTATGATACTACAGGCATTTCTGCTGATGTTGATGATGTTTAGATGGAATTTGAGCACCAAGTAGGAGGAGAAGATGATATTTTTTTTGCATAAATTTCTACAGGAACATGCATCAAAAGCTTCACCATCTCCATATCATATCATCATCTTGCTGAAAATAATAGTAAGGAGAATTTATTTATATACATAAATGGCTGAGCGTAAATATACAGCGTGTGAATTCAGGTTCTCAATTATTATACTATTTTTGAAACTGCCCTTTACTGAATGTTTTTAAAGGAGTTTTTAGAATTGCGTGAAGGAGAAGAAGGGATAATAAAATCAAACCGGCTGAATAATTGCGCCAAGAATCGTTCATCAGCCTCATCGTGTCAGTTTCTTGGACTTTTGGGTTTGATTTTGCGAGAGAAAAAATGTATTAATTTGGGGAGAATTTTTCGCCGGGTTTTCCTCGATAAGTGATATTATTATGTTGAAACAAAAAAAACACTCTCATGTTCATCGGGCTGATGTGCCGTAATTGCTTAATATAAACCTTTAACATTACATAATATAGACTGATGAGCAGCTTCTTTGGATGAAACTTTTTCGTTGTAAAATGAGGCGGCATCTCGTTTTCATATTAACGACCCAATTTCATCTTGTTTCATAGGAATAACGTACTGATAATAACATGTACATTTGGCACAGTGTGTTGTAGTTTAGTCATGCGACATGATGGGATTTTTACGGGCAATGTTCTAATTACAAGAATATCTTCAGGAGTGGCTATAATTTTATATTATTTACATTTTTTGATGGAGTACCATCATCATCGCACATAATCATGAGAACCAAAAAAAGGAATAATTGAAATACAACCATGTTTTTTTTCTGATCCAACTTTAATTTCTTCAATTATTTATGGGAATGATTAGTCATTGCAAATTTAGAATACTGATTTCAACTTTTCTGAATCATCATGCATCATGCCTTTTAACAAGAATTTTCACACTACTATTATGTCATTATTACAATATCAACAATCAACAATGACAGCAACAGAGCATAAATTTTCAAGCAATAATCTAGACCATCATGTAGACATGACAGACACGACCTAAGTCAACATAATTGCGAAACTATTTTAATAAAGTGTACATACATGAAAAAATACTTAAAAGGTGTTGATCCAATAAAATGCAACAAAGTTTCCATTTTCTCTCTAAACCTTATACGTATGTATGCACGCTCCAAAAATTCTGCAAATATTTTTTTTTTCTCGCTGTCCCGTCACTAGATATTACATGTATGTAAGTTATATGAAAATAATTTATATATTACTTGATTCATTTCCTTTTATTCGGTCCAGT
>JAHZNC010005596.1:0-11044 GCA_027744095.1 Zhuqinia jingwanae | reverse complement strand
GACTTGGCCATGTAAACAATTTGTTATGTATGTAACATGTTATGATTATTGTCACTTTAATAAAGCTGCAATTCAATTCAATTATAGCACTTTTGTATAAAGCTCTTGTTCAATCGTAAAATATTTCAGCTCAGCGTAAAGTATTATAGATCCCAAGTCCCAAGTTGTTTAACAATCATCATGAATCATGACTACATGGCGAAATCAAAGACAAGTTTGTAGACACAAATGATCCTGATTATGTTGGTGCATGCAGCGTACACCAATCACCAATCACTGTACACCATTTGAATCTATACACACATGGTACAGTGATTCCTGGTGCAGGTACATATATCTACATTAATCATCGCTAATTTTTCTTTCCTGTTTTTTATAGAATTTTATTTTATTGCTATAAACACACCTATACCACCTACCAGTGGGTGGCCACCCATATATACATTTTTTACTCAAGCATTTTCATCAGCATGTTTTTTTTATGTTGGCTTTTTTTCTTTTTTTTCGTAATTGCTCACACATGACTTATTTTATCCATAAAAAAAGAGACATGTCAAAGGGTACATGCTACTAATCTTATTTCATTATTACTTGGATTCCCAAGAAAATTGAGCGCATTCATCCATGAAACAAATAGTTTTACAAAAATGTATGTATAGTATGAATATGTACTCGGACATATTTATACATTCTTCGAAAAGCAAATACGTTTGTGCACGTGGAATATACCTACTTCAACATGAGTGCGCGCCTACATTTAACCAAAAAATAAAAGATTAAAATATGATGGGAAGGTTAAAAATGTGACATATTGTTTGTCATCTTGTGCCCTCCTTCGGCTGCTGCATAAAATAATATATAAAAATATATGATATCGCTACTTGCTTAGCGTTGATGCCCTGTGGTCGACCTCTCATTCCACAAGAAATGTTGAGAAAAATGTTGGAAAATGGGACCAGTCTTACTCTCGAGCTGGAGACATGAGAAAAGCCAATGCTGAGAAAATGAGAACAAAAAACAGAGTTTCGTTTTCCACAGCAAGTTAATATGGAGAGTAACATGTACTCAATGACCCTCCCGACCTTTGCAGCCTTACAAATCTTATCACCATATTATTGGGCGCTCACACAACAAGAAAAACAATTTACCGACTACTGCTGCTCTGCTCAGCTAGTATACAAAACTAGTTAAATCATTATTAATTAATATAGCACCACGCAGATATTATGCAACGTTTTGAATTTTATAGCTTGCGTAATAGATTAGAAAGGTGGGTAGATACCTAGCATATAGATGATTTCGAAATTGCGACATGTACGTAAAAATAATGTGAATGTTTTATTACAGATACATTTATGATAAAAAAGTACGAGTTATACAGGAAATAGATTAGGATTTAAAGCTGATTATAATAATAATTATATTCGCCAGCATCATCGTCAGAATCAGAATCGGGATTCGCGTCGCAAGAAATATTGAGCTGCTCTCAAAAGCGGAAGCAGCAGTGGACGCCATGATTGTCTCTTGTTGTGGTGGTGCTACGACTTTGCCTCCTGTGCCACCCAGGCCTTCCGTTAGTCCAAGAGAAGCCTGTCTTCTCTTTCTCGACAATACTCCCCCATTTATTTCATCCCTCCCGAGACCATCGAGAACCCGCTCACGTCTCAATATCTCTTCAGCCAGCTCTGGGACCATGTCGTTTAATTTTTCCAGGATGCGTTCCTGTGCTTCGGGGGATAGTACATTTGCCATGTTTTTCCCAAGGGGTTGATCGTCTTCTCCCGGACCACCGTGGTAGCCTCCATCTTTGTAGTGCCATCCTTCATTTTGCTGATTTCTCATCATTGGAGGATGAGCACGTGAGTCAGAGGCGGGCTTGCATTCTCCGACCGGACAATTCCCAAGGATGACAGCTACTACGAGGATGGAAGTGACAGGGATAGGAACAAAATACATTTTTTTGCCAGAGCTAAATGCAAGAAACTTGATGTTTGGAATTAAAAGAATTAAAATCTGAACTAAACTTAGCTAAATAAAAGTCTACCTGCTTACGAATAAAAAATAATAAAACAATTATTATTATTAAAAATTATTACTATGAACAAATTCTGGATTTCTATAGGATTTTTGCATGAATAAAAATAACTGAACGTTTAAAATCAAATGCAAGCATCAAGTTAAAAAAACATATACGACCAGCTTTATTAATTACGCCAATTCTTAAATTATTGTAGCATGATTGTGTGCTACTTCAATATTATTTGCATATTAATTTATAACAAGCCTGATTAAATCGTAGTATTCTGAGATACAATTTTTTTTACTTTAGAATTAAAATAAAATAAAAGCCTAGCTAGGTGGCTTAAAACTGTAAAGTCAGCGAAATTGATAGGATGGCAGTTAGGATGATGGTCATGGGTTTAACCAAGTTTCTTCCCTGAGCATTCTGGTTAGCAGCCTGCTCCAAAGCCATTGCCGTATCCTCTTCGAATATTTTTACTACTCCTTCTACAACGTTTGCACCTACTTCAGGCACAATCAGCTCCACTTCCTCCTCTTCCTCCTACAAAAATGAAAATTGATTTTTTTTAATAAAAGAAAAAAGTTTCTAAATGAAAAATACAAAATTATCACTTGACAGATTGATTTGAGAACATGCAGGAGATATGTTGTCAATGGAAGTTTCGCCACTTGTGTCTGTTCCAACAATCTCAGGATTGTTGCCGACGTCTTCATTTATGGTCTGCGAATTAAAAGGTTGCAATGATTCAGCATTGTTTTGTGTTTGTTTTTTCTGCTCAATCTCAACCGTCTCAGGCTGACGATTGTCCTGCAACTCATCATAGTTCTCCTCGGGGGGTTCATATTGGTCCAATTGTTGCTGTTGATTTGGACCAGGTTGTTCTCGATTATATTGGTCCAATTGTTGCTGTTGATTTGGACCAGGTTGTTGTCGATTATATTGGTCCAATTGTTGCTGTTGATTTGGACCAGGTTGTTGTCGATTATGTTGATTCAATTGTTGCTGTTGATTTGGACCGGGTTGTTGTCGATTATTTGGATCATGTTGTGGCCGCTGATTTGGATCAGGTTGTGGCCGTTCAGGTTGTTGTCGTTGATTTGGATCAGGATTCTGCCGTTGATTTGGATCAGGTTGTTGTCGATTATTTGGATCAGGTTGTGGCCGCTGATTTGGATCAGGTTGTTGTCGATTATTTGGATCAGGTTGTGGCCGCTGATTTGGATCAGGTTGTTGTCGATTTTGGATCATGTTGTGGCCGCTGATTTGGATCAGGTTGTTGTCGATTATTTGGATCAGGTTGTGGCCGCTGATTTGGATCAGGTTGTTGTCGATTATTTGGATCAGGTTGTGGCCGTTCAGGTTGTTGTCGTTGATTTGGATCAGGATTCTGTCGTTGATTTGGATCAGGATTCTGTCGTTGATTCGGATCCTGCTGTGGTCGTTGATTTGGATCGTGCTGTGGTCGTTGATTTGGATCATGCTTTGGTCGTTGGTTTGGATCGTGCTGTTGTCGTTGGCTAGGATCATGTTGTTGCGCAGGGTGTGGACCAGGTTGTCCACCTGGCGCCCCATCTCCAAAGTGAGCAGCCAGTACCAGCACCATCACCACCACTGAAATCGTAGTCAGATGATGGGACAAACTGGGATAGGAAGATGGATGCAGTGCCATTTTACATATTAAAATCTCTCTTTTCCAGTAAAAATTTCACAATATGACAATGATATCTTCGAAAGTTTACGTGGTTTTTATTCTAATGTGTAGTCTACCTTGTCTACATTTTATTTTTTGTTTTTGTTCACAGAGGTTGTTCAAATAATTTATTATTAATGGAACCGAATACAAAATGTTAGCAAGTGTCTGTATCCGTAGTACCCACGTAGGACTAGAGTTTTTTTGGGAGCACGGTGGGCGGTGGTGGGGGGTCATAATAGAACCATCTAGTTTTGAACATCTCGACATAGCCCACCTTCCCCAGCAACTGTCTACTAGCCTCATTTAAAATCTCTATTTCAGCCATTGGAGGAATCCCGAATTTTATTGCCGACTCCTTTGCAATCCATTCCATAACAATTTTAGCATAGCCTTTCCTCCGATGTTGTTCAGGAGTATACAAAATATTGGCTACGCCTAAAGGGCTCTGTACCACGGAACTAACTAATTCTTCCTGATGCTTCTCCCCATTCCCGGCGTCTTTACTTATGAACAGTCCACAGCTAACTAAAGTCTTGATACATGTTCTCATCACTTCCGCAGAGTGATCCACTTTCCATTTCCATTGCTCTGCAATTTCTGGTACGTCCTTTTCCTCAATCGACCTTGTGTGCAGGTCATCATTGAGATGCACATCCAGGTTTTTGCCCTTTTCTACATCCAATATGGCAAACATGGCTCCGGGAATTCCTAGGTTATTTTCAGGTTTTAAGTTGTTGTGTTTGGTGCACATATTCTGAAGATGAGACCAGAATGGAGGCTGTACACACTGAAATACTTGAGATGATTCCCAGCCAATAAATTGGTCAAAAGTTTGTACCATCTCGGGAGTTGGATTGGGTGGCGTTAGCATGATTATCCCCTTCATTGTGTGAAACTTGATATAAGGAAACAAGTACCCATAATTATTATAAATTAAAATATAATAATTTACAACTAACACGTAAATACTTTTAAAATTACATACGTTCGGACGTTGCAGGCAAACCACAAATGGGTCTACGATCACATCCCACCATGTATCTTTTTCATTCTCGTCATTTTCATCAGAATCAATGTATCTGTAAAACTGAACGTCGACTTCAGGTGGAAACCGTTCCTGGCAAGCCAACCGGCATAGAACAAGCAGCTACATAATTCATGCAAAAAAATATAAACAACGTTTGTCACAAAATGTGGGCACGCGTACTGATTTTTGTACATATTTGTAAATGCAAATTTTATGTATTTTTAACATTGCCATATTCCCATCGAAATTTCTTTGTAATAATAATTATTGTGAGTACGCGTACGTGGCAATGCGTTTCATTAGCAAAATTTTTGATTTTGTACATAAACTCACATGTACAGAGTTGGGTAGCGCTTTAAGAAGCACTCGCTCTAGCTTGACCAAGCTATCATCCTCCTTAATGCTAGGAATCCTCTCAAACCTTGGTCCCATTCTTATATGTCACGATCCACAGTAGCCACTTCCGTACACAAAAAAAAAGAAGAAGATTATAACAAAAATTATATTATTTTTCTTCTACGAAATACACCATATAAATGAACTAACCACCACAAAAATATTACTTGTCAACTGATTAACCACATACCTGCTTTATTTTCCCCACAAAATAAGTATTTTGAAATATGTCACCAAGTCTGTAACACCACGCCTCTTGCAAGCACTTTGCAATGTCTGTTCCGATTTCCGATCCGTGAATCCCGAGATCCCATCAAAATTGCTTTTCACGCACAATATTTTTAAACCTTTTACAACCAGAGCACCAAAGTAGACAAGATAAAACGATGACCCCAGCACATAAAGTAACACACAAGCAGCGCATGCTTTTTTTACCTACAACTTTTTAAAAGTCGCACGGATAATGATCTACTTGTAGATGATAAGATAATTTAAATGTATGTACACGTCCATTCAAAATTACACTTAATTATACAATTAGGTACACATTCTAGCAAAAAAATCACTCCAGCCTTTCTGTAATGGATGCGTTTAAGTGAAAATGATTGGAAATGTGCGCAACAAGCCAACTTTACTTATTTTATAATACAAAATGTATAAAATTATGGCAGGGAGGCATATGTATGGCTGTAGTTTGCATACAATACGTCGACGTTAATACATGCAATGTATTAATGAATTAACATTGTAATATATAATTTACAATTCATGCAAGTGTATTAATTCTTTTAGTTACATTTGGCCGTTGCAAAAAAAACAACAGATGCGCAAATTTCCATCCTTGTCGGCATTTTCTTTCAAATCAGTACATCTGTAAAAATTGAATGTCAGCACCGACCGGTGGACACCGATCCTGGCAAGTCAATTGCGGCAAAGAACAAGCAGCTAAATATTTCGCTTAAAACATGAACACTTAAAAGAAAATTAACCAATGTTTTACAATGTTGTTTTATTAGCAAATGCGGCGATATGTTTCTTTTGTTTACTAAATACTCACGTGCGTGTACTGTTTACTGAGAATGAGTTTGGCAGCGCTATGTATAAGTAGCACATGTTCTACGTTGACCTAGCCAAGCCATCGTCTTCAGTGATGCTATGAATCCTCTCAAGCCTTGGTCTCATTGTTGCATGATGCGTCGTAACGCCCAGTTGTTTACTATAAATAAAAAACAATCAGTACAACACTGTAAGTATTTAACTGCTACGGGACATGATTTAAAAAATGGTTAAACATTATACATACCTACATACATACATATACAAATGTCTACTACTCCATTCATGTGAAAGACGTAGTTCATGAACATGCACATTGACAACATGTATATACATTTAACTATTTAGCTTTAGCATGTTGTTGTCAAAGTATATTATTATATGACATATATTGAGTTTTTATTTACATATAAATATTGAGTATGAACATCCTCAGCAGCACAAGTTGGCAGAATCTGACAAGCTTTGCACGTTTCCATAATGTTACATACATACACATATGTACATGCAATGTAAAATGGGCCATCAAGGTTAAACTTAGGTGACTGAATGCTAATGCTACACACGCTAACATCAACCAATAATTTTTTTTCCCATAATAATTATGTAGTTGCCTTATTATTATATATACTTTAAAAGTTCCCCATTCGTTTTTATAACCCTATAATAATCATATGGTTTTAGCATATATGAGGCTCGCAATAATTTTTTTTTTTACCTATGGATAAAATAATAAGCAGGACATATTGTATAGCATAATAGGAGCATGTATCGCATTTGGATTGCATAACTGGCAAACATGAAAAAGAAGACCACTTGAACAATCACAAAAATTGTCGTGTGCAAAACCATCAACTCAATTTGGCTTTTGCCCCGTGGCCAGACTACAGTGTTAACCATATTTTTTAAAGTTTTGAAAAACAAAATTACTGCAACTTTTGCATCTTGTCTTGTTGATTGCATAACCGTCTAATTTACTAGAAAACTTGTTTGGTATTGTTATTACTGTGCCGCTTTTGCTTCTATTATCGTCATCAAGGTGTATATATTGGGTAAGATTTCAAACATTTTCACAATAACAATTATATACCTACTATTATTCGCTTTATATTATTCTTATCATTTTCATAATATTTCATTGTTGGCTATTATTTTCATTCAACTTTCGTTGTGTGTGCGCGCAAAAAAAATGCAGGCCCTTCTGATAGCACTCACTCTTCTTGTATTCAACCTGGTTGTGGTTGATCTTCTCTTCTGTCTCAACTTCATAGTGCTTCAGCGAGGGGATTCCTGGAAAATGGGGAACAATAAAAAACTTGTCAATCCTGGCTGTACACCCGTGCCATACAGTAAAAATGGGTATAGTTCCTTTGGGGAATTTTATCCATATTACCTGGGCGAGCATCATCACAAAGTGAACAGGAGACTGCATTTGATCGGAACGACCAACTCCATCCTTATCCTCGTGTTTTCCCTGATTAGCGGATATTACCCGTTGTTGGCGTTGGTGCTTCCGCAGGGATATGCTCTCGCTTGGCTTGGACACTACGTTTTTGAGAAGAACAAGCCAGCAACGTTTAGTCATCCTCTTTATTCTGTAAGCAAAAAATGAAAAATATATACAAAAAACACCATTTTTTTCTCACCGTTTCTTGCTTCAATATTATTATCTTTTATTATAGTTTATGGGCGATTTACGAATGTGGTTCGATGTGATGAGCGGCCAAAGAAAATTTTAAACAACTAAAGTCTCAAAATAATTCATCCACAATAAAAAATTGTAACAAAATTAACAAATGTACATAGGTATACATGTTGTTGTTGTTGTTGTTGTCTTCATACGCGTAAAAGAAATAAAATTAATTAAAGACGTACGCAACCAAGTTCATCATTTGTTTGTTTCCCCGTGTCGTGCATTTATTTAAACCAATCAATCAATTATTGGAATGCTTCACAATCAAAGGCGAGTGTTCATGCCCATCACACGACTTATTTGTCCCGTGCTAATAGTGTCTACATCATCATCATCAGTCAAGACCTCTACACGTTCTTTATCAATCTTGTTTCCTTACTTTTGCCAGTTTGTCGTCACTGGATTAACTTTCTTCCAAAAATTTGCAAGTGAAATGATCCAATTAGGGAGGGAATCCAGAAAAAAGAAAAATAACGTGTTTTGCACAGATGTCATTCATTTTTACTCGTTTAAATTTATAATGGTCAGTACTCTAACAAGATTATTTTCCTCATTTTCTGCAAAACCCTCCGAAGTACATTTTTTGGCTATAAAAGTCCAGGTGTTGGATGTTAGCAATTCGCAGTCAGTGTTTCCTCTGTATAGGCGTGTGCCTCTCACTTAAGTCTCTTGTTTCTCACTTTCACAGTGTTGTTTGCAGAATTAACGAAGTTGAATTCCTACAGGAATTTTTAGCTTTCGTTTTCTGCTAGCTCGCATCCGAATTTTTTTGTAGCTTTTTTATCGTCAGCAAATTTTGTCCTTTTGGAAATTTTTGGGTTGCGTGTGAACTCTCGTTCCTACAATAAAGGTAAAAATGTACAAATAAATATTTTCGCCATCAATTTAACTGTTAGTCTTAGTCGAAATTACCATTATTGTTTTGAATTCTAGTCAAAATGAGTTACGGCTGGGTCGCAAAAGGCGCTGCTGAAGCAGCCACCACCGCTACCCGCTTCGGCAACATGACCGCTGCCGACAAAGTCCTTCCCGACATGCTCCACCTAATCGATCCCTAGTAAGACTTATTGTCGTTTAATTAGTTAAACCAAAGAAATATCCCGGACTGAGCTGTCAAGGAGGAAGTGATGAAAGTGAGCAGGAAGCTGTGTCCAGAGGCTCAGCAGCTGTTACCACCACAGTCATTCAAGAGAAACCTGCTGCTTAAAATACGACAATAACATTAGAATAACCAAATGTTTTTAAAACTTTTTTTTAAATGAGCCCGTATGTAATTAGCACGTTAGTAAAATTACTAATTGGGATATTTTGTCGGAAATTATAAAAATTATAATCATAATCCATTGGAATATTAGCTGTTCGTCGTTTTATAATGCTCGGAAAGTATAAAAATTGTTTGTACATGCAGTAATCTAACTAAATTGTGGAACAAAGTATAGCTTAAAGATGATAAAAACTAAACTCAACTAAACTTTACTTCCGGTTTTCTAAAAAGTGAAATTTGCATTTTTTTATCCATTTTGGATTGTATGATGCACACTTATTAATGATTTATTAATATTAAATTGGGGTAATATGAGGATCTGCGTGGTCATAATGACCTTAACTTGGATACGCAATTAATTATAATTCGGTGTTTTAAAACGGCTATCATTGCTACTTGAGTGCATATTGATTAAAACTGTTATTATTAAAATCATTAGAATACATAGCCCAGTTGAAAGAGAAGTTAATTTTATTCGGGAATCATTTATTATATCGGCAGTAGTCAATTTAGCATCTTTGGAGTTTGTAGTCTTGTTCACATTTAACTTGAAAAATTAATAATTGTCATTCATTCAAGTAGCTTTATTTTTTATTTTTTCTCAAATGGATAGTGTAATTTGCCACTGACAATAAATAAATAATTTAATACCATCCCGAATTTTCTTGGGATCACTCAATAAATAAAGGGTTGGAAATAAAATATCATTGTGCACTCAATTTTAAAATTTTAAAACGCGCATAAACCTTTGAACTACGTAATCATATTAAAGGATTTGTCGGTTGGCTGACTTTCTTTGGCATTTGGTTTAGTGAGTTTAGTCTCCCATGTGGTTTTTCCATTTCCCTGAGGCAAATCACTGAAATAAGATTCCATTTTTAAATAGAACATCTTTAGCTTTTTGCATAAAAACCTTGTCAATCAGATACCGATTTTGATGATCCTCCAAGCATGATGTACAACTCAACTTGTCGCCCTTGTTATCATAATTTCAATTTCCATAACTTACCGACAATTTTCTATAGTAGTGTGTTTTTTCCACTTCCGCTTTCCTCACTCCTCTCTCGTTATGCATAAAGTTTTATGCAATACATGTATGGTGAGCGGATGCCAAGATAACACAAGGCAGAATATATTATCTAATATCTCTCCTGCTCTTTTACAGCCCAGCAATCCTAACCATCATCAATTCTTATTTTTATCCCTCGTTTCTTTCCGTTTCCTTTTAAACGACTACACTGGCATAGTGGCAAATAATGTACATAACACACGATCTCAGTGTTGTGACACGTTCCGAACTAATCCAATCCACAAGTTTTCTTTCGTATATAAAACAGCCGATTGGTAAACAAATTTTCTTCTTCTTCTTCAAAAGTTCATCTGTTTCTGGTTTTGAAAATGAAAATAAAAGACAACATTCAATATGGCATAACTTGACTTGCGAGACAAACAAAATTGGAAGATGATTATGTTGTTGAAGATACGCTTTAAAGAAAAAGAAGAAGAGGAGGAGGAGGTGGAGGACGATGATGATAGTTTTCGAGGAGGTGTAAACATTGAACATGTTGCCCTCCAAAAATACTTTGGAGGTGTAATTTTTTATATCGTGGTGGTGTGGCAAGTGAATAGGGACATGAGGCTAAAAAGTTAGTTGTGTTGTATGTGTCATAGAATTTTAGTTATTCTCTGAAGTTTTGACGATCCAGATCTAGATGCGTCAGAAGAAGAAATGGATTGCATCATCATCATTCTGAGTGCATTTATCACATACAATGCTCGTTAAGAAGAAAATTTGAAGTTTGGAGATTGGATGCTGAGTGGAAACATTAGATAAATCAAAATCAACAATTGGATATAGATTTGTGTATAAAACTGGATATGCTAATTTTTAT
>JAHZNC010005595.1:0-15948 GCA_027744095.1 Zhuqinia jingwanae | reverse complement strand
GCACAACTGGTGTACCAGCAGAACACAGTGAGTGCAGTCAAAGCGATGTATTTCCATATGATGACGTTTGTAATTGTAAGCCCGAAGCTGTTAAACATCCCAATCGGCATGAGTGCATGAAAAAGGCCGTACAGGTTGGGGATCCATGCGATTTTGACTTGCAATGCACCATAAACATTGGTAACATGTCCGCCTGCAGTAACGACGGAACTTGCAACTGTTTGCCAGGTTGGGTGCCAAACTTGGGTGTCATTCTCAGCACGAAATGTATTCCTGGTCGTCTTATTGGAGAAGCTTGCTACGACACTGTACAGTGTATGGGGGCTCCTGGGGTTTCATCATCATGTTCATGGACGGATGGTACATGTGGATGTTTGGAGGGATACACCGAGAGCATGAAGTTGGATGATTGTCTACCAATCAGAAATAAGCTTGGTGACAGCTGCACAGAACCTCAGCAATGTCAACAGGGCTCACCAGGTAGACTGAGTGGCTGTGGGAAGGATGGTATTTGTAGGTGTTCGGAGGGTGCAACAAATGAAGCGATGCGGAATGTATGTTATCCGAAGGCGAGTAGGGTAGGGGACCCATGTCAAGTGAATAAACAATGTATTGCCAATTTAAAATACAGCCATTGTTTGGATGGGAGATGTGAATGCATGGGAAACAGCACAGCATCCGAAGCAGGTGAGAAATGTCTGCTGCTGAACTATATGAATAGGGATATACAATAATTCATATGGATTACTTCATTTACAATTTGATTTACAATTTAGTGTAGAAAAAAGTCTTTGTCGTAATTTTCAAGTGTTTTTTAATAAATTTGTTTTGCTATGGCATTCTAACTTGAATTATTTACAATGTATAAAAATTATAAGGAAAATAAATTTCAGAATTGAAGCATTCAAATGCAGGATGCATTATGTTGCTACTTGATGAAACAAGTCACGTTTTACTGAAATTAGTTTCATTCAAAACATTTTTTATTTACTTTGCGTTGCGTCATCGTCATCAGGCTTATGGGAACCCATTTAATGGATGGGTATAGAAGTAATCAATCATATTCTAATAAAACTTTGCTGAATGACTTGAAATCATTATTCATTGAGATGATTTATTTTTTTAGCAATAATATGTTATAAGCAAACAGGTTCCATATTTGTTGCGTCAAAAAATTAATAAATTTCGCTCCGCTTTAAACAACCTTTCATCAAATGTCAAATGTCAATAAGATAACAATGACATATTTGTATTACATCAATTTTTATTCTAAAGTGGTATTTCATTTTCATTCATTCTAATTCATTTGGTAGATTGAAAGCATGATGCGAGTTGAACAGGTGTCTTCGATAACATGGTTCATATTTATATGACTTTTGAAGGGGATTGATGGACACTTGCATCAGGTGAGTAAATGGAATATTTAATGACTCACCTGCAAATATGTAATGTTTTATGAGTAATAATGAAGTTAATGGTCATAGTCATCATAAGTGATCCGTGCAATTTTTTTTCAATATCAAATCAAGTTAACAATTAAGCTATGTCATCCATTTTTAATGTAAATATGATGATAATCTCTATTAATAGAAATGGTAGTACGATTTTTTAATTAATTGACTTTTTATTGTTTTTTGAGAAGTTTAAGCAAAATAGATATCATGTGGGACCTATTTAAACCCGATTTATAACAATTACCTATTTTTAATAATTTTCAACAATTTAGTACCTCAATCAAAGTCATTAAAAATGGATGATGGGAATCCCTAACCAGCTGCTCCATAACAACCTTGTCCATCCCTTCCCCACCGCACAGCAATTTCACCAGAAAGGGATCCACATTTCTGACCTTCAGCGCATACTCCAAAGGTGTATTTCCTGCACCATCAATCGCATGTATATCAGCCCCATTCTCAATCAAAATTTTAGCAATTTGACATTTATTTTGAGCTGTCGACATGGCCACTTGATGTAAAGGTGCGCACTGCACCCAATTAGGCTCATTTGAATTAGCTCCTTTGGATATCAGGAAACGAATGGCTTGCTCATTCCCATTTGCGCAAGCAACATGAAGCGCAGTTCCTTTCTTTTTGTTTCTCCATTTCCAGTCTGCGCCCAGCTCAATCATGCACTCCAGAATATTCTTTCCTTTTCCTCCAACTATCGCCGCGAAAAATTCAGTGTCCCCATTTACATCTTCGTTATTAAATCCGGCACTAGCTTGAGCCAGTAGCCGCAGTGTCTTATCCCCCGCATGACAGACCATCATCAGTCCATGCACGGGTGTGCGATCAAGGTTGTCCTTTGATGAAAATACATCAGTCTTATTTGTCGCGATGATCAGCTCCACAAATTTATGAATTTCGTCTTCATTCAAATAGGATGCCGCACAATGTGCAACATTTTTCCACAATTTGTTTGTAGCAAAAACGTCAGCTCCTTCCGAAACCAGACATTCAAGTAGTTTGGGATGACTACCGTGCAAACAGAGTGGTGGGCTGCTATCCATCTCATCCTTTTCATCCAGGCATGGTTTGTGTATCCCAGCCAAATTTTTAATTATCTGAATTTTATTATTGATGACGTTATCCGAATCATTATAACTTTTGTGGAGACATGCGTGGAGGAGACCCTTAAGAGTTGGAATTTTGTCTTTATATCCGTTTTGAAGATATTCAAATTTTTTAAGGTGCCCACTGCTTATGCAAATGTGAAGGGGTGAGTTTTGATAAGGCTTGGAAAATATTTCTTCAAATTCCATTTCTTGGACTTGTTTTCCTTCAATCTTTTGTACAAGCTCGCAGCAATCCTGGAACAGGTCAAGGCTGGAATATTTGGCTCCATTTTGAACAAGGTCCTTCCAAGGCAACTGTGTCGACCGAAGATGTTCAACAGAATTGTGGGTTAGATAAAGTAGCTTTGTGAATCTGTAAACGACATGCAAGTCGTGATACAGTGTACAGCGAATTATTTTCCAAAACATGCGTGCCGTGATAAAGTCACTGCTTTGGGCAAAGCCCAGTTGAAAATCCGGGCTATTTTTGGATATTGTTTGGTTGCATAGATGTTTGTTCAAAAAGTGGGCAATAGTGGGATATGAAAAGTTGTAAAAGGTAACTTCCGGTTTATATTCAACATTTTGTGTTTTGACCGATTCCAGTGCTGTTTTGAACACCAGGGATGTCACGTTATCGGCGGAGATGACATTGAATTGGGATCGGATATATTTGGGATTTGTAAGGCATGAAGCCAAAAACTCGGCCACAAGATATTCAGCAATTGTACGATGAACAAATTGGAGATCCTCTTCAATTGGCTTTGCTTCCACCAAACCAATTTTAAATAGTTCATCTTCGGAAATTGGATCCTTATTGGCCCCGGAAAACAATTTTGGGAAGCATGGACGTAGGGCCCTGCGCATCCCGCCTGATTTTTTCATGATCTTTCCCTCACAAATTTGGGATTTCAATTTCAATGGCTCGTTTGAGAGAAATCTGGGAAATATAAATTTTATTGCTTCCCTCGTGTGCAAGTTTACAGCAACGCTCCTGTCTTTGTTTCCCTCGATTTTGCTGAAGCAGTGGTCCACGTATCTATGACAAGCTTCAAAAATGGAGGAGATCGGATTGGAAATAATAACCTTTGATTTGGAACTACTACTTCTGATGTTTGTCAAGTGTACTTCCGCCAGTAACCTACATATCAGAGGAATTCCTGTAATTTCCCGCTCTTCATGACCAATTTTTAAATTTGAAAGACAAAGTTTAGCAAACTTTGTCAACTGCTCCTCATTTACTTTTTTGAAGTTGTCAAGATTTTGTTGCCAAAATCGTACCAAAAAATTAATTTGATCAGCCGGTTGAAATGGTTGGATTTTGTAAGCCAATGGCTGTTGAAATTTTTCCCACTTGTGTGGCCTTGTGGTGACATATCCCCTCGTGTTTAAAGACTCTTCTAAAATCGCATTGAGCACACTCCTCGCAGTTTCAATCATTTCCGGTTGTACTTCATCAAAGCCGTCAAATAGCAGCTCTGCTTTATATGGGCTGGTCAACATGAGCTTTTTCAAAATCACCTGCCCCAATCTGTTGTTGGATACCATGGCAACGACTGCATCTTCGATTTTGTCGTAATCTTCTAAATCGTCAATTTCCGTACAAAGTGTAATGAATTTCGGGAGATTAAGAAATAGGACAATCCTTTCCGGAAAATTCTTTTTGATGTTTCTGGCAATGTCAGCCAACAAAACACTTTTCCCAGTGCCGGGGCTATCTGATATATAAAATAATGAGGGGCTGTGAGGTCGAATTATGGATTTCAGAAAGTCTGCTTGGGTCACTACTTCCTCTTCCGCAGTTATATATTTTGCAATGCCGGCATATCCATCGTTTGACGTTATCAGGATGTAGTTGTCATCTCTAAACTGAATCCAGTGTACTGATTTTTCCGTAAATAAGGTCATTACATGATAATCTTCTTCATCTTCCAGAAGAATAAATCTGCATGTGATCTCCCCAAGTTGATTTCCGGAAACGTCTGTTAGAACCCTCTGTGTTGACAGATCTAGAACGTCTGGGAAATCCTCTTCCGGTTGTTGTTGTTTTCTTTGATCAGATGCGTTCCAAGCAAGTTGGGTTAGCTGGCTCTGCTCAATGTTTTGAATCAAAAATATATCTTCTTCTAATTCTGTGAATGCTTTCGGGTCAATCCTGTTTTTAATTGAGAGTGAGCGATTAATGTAATACGGAAGTGGAGGAGGTATCGTGTCTTCAACCAATTTCAGACTGGATGACATTAACTTGGAATGCGTGTCCTCATCCAAATTGGCATGTAATATATCCTGAAGGTCCGCTGCGGAAATGTTGGTGCAGGCTTGCTGAAGAGTGCATGATACACCTTGGAACTCCACCTTTTGAGAAAGTAATTCTTGAATGTGCAGAAAATTCCCAAATTTGAGTATAGGGGCATCAATATAGTTTTCCTGATAGGCTTGAAGAAGGATGTCCACAGCTTCAGTTTGCTTTGTTTGGTACAAGGCATTCAGCAAAATCTCAAATCCACTTTTTTGGGTTGGAAGAATATCAAGTAGCAATGCTACCTTTCCAGGTTTCCTGGGCTCTGGAACAGAGGATTTCTGTATTGAGAATAATATTATGTAGGTAAATTAAGACGATAATTTTCGTACATTCTTAAGACATACTATCTTACCATTTGATCAACGTCAATCTTGCTCAGCAGTCCTTTGGACTGGAGGATTGTAAGTAGTGGCGTCTCACATGCTATGCTTTCAATAAGTTTTTCCTTAAATTTCGTGACATGTATTTTCTGCCAGTCTTCCATTTTTTGTAACTGCGACACCAGAGAGAGCCAGACAGGTAAACGACTATTAAATTTTTAACAATAAGTGTTTCTGCTGACCTGTGTTTGAAGTGGTAGTTAAAAAGTACAATATAAAAAAGAGTACAAACCCCAAAATAATAACCACAATGTCAATAATTTGTGACTATAATTTGTTTTGTGTTGTAGTAATCATAAATTAATATATTTTACTTTAAAATATAAGATTGTTGAAATGTTTAAAACGATTAAATTTTCTTACAAATTTAGTTGATTTGGAATATTCCGCTTTTATTATATTCTTAGATGACCAAGAGAATATACACGAATAGTAGTGGGCTTTCTTCTTCACACTTATTTTGTCACTTTGTAAAAACAATCCTTACGTAGTTAATTGAGATTCACATTTGTACGCGAAAACCTTCCAAAGTAATGCACAGAATAATGAATGCTTTTTTGCCTTTTGACAGATGTGCACCAAATATACTGCTGAAAGAGTAAACCCTTCAACTTTCATGAGTCATGATGATCCCACTGCCTCCCAACTCAAGTACAGTCTCCACTGCACAGTTAAATAAGCAAGTGAATATTATGCAAGTGATCTCATACACCAAAGTGCAGGTACGTATCATTAATCTAAGCATTATTTATTTTGTGAATGTAGTTTTTAACCAGCCAAGTATTTCAGAATAATGAGTTAATCATTACAGCAAGTCATAGGTACATAACTATCGTTTTATCATAAAGGAAACGCCATGCATAATATGGGATCAATATCAACAGAACAGACTTTGCTCTCAACAGAACGCTCAACGAGAGAAGAGGTGAAATGATATCTGATGATAAATATTCGACAATTCATCTGCCGATGATAAGCGGATTACTCATTTACATCGTACAATTACATTGAAAGAAATGTATAGATGAAATGGGTCATTTTCGACCCGATTTCGTGAAATGGTATGCACGTCAATACAGTAATATAAGTACAAGAACAAACGAATTTGATATTGCATTTGAATTTGGAATTAAAATACAACTAATGTATTTATTATCCCAACTTTTATTTGAGCTGCATATGATATTAATACACAACTTTGACAAAAAATTAATAATGAAATAATGAACTATTTAATTTAACTGACTATTTTGTCAAACAATTAAACTCTTAAATGATTTGTGATGATGATCCAAATAAACATTCAACACTTTTCTTTGTTGATTTTAAACCTTCTAAATATAAATCTTTCATTGCGAGAAGAGTCTTTACACATTTCTAGGTTTCTATTCCCTTGAATTGCAGTGTATCGAATTTTTTTAAATGAAAAATATTAATTTCTAGTTGGCTATTAATAACTAAATTTAATAAATATAATCATTTTGTACGTGTTATTGAGATTCAATATTTTCACTTGTCAAACATAAAAATGCAGGATTTTTTTGCATCACCTCATACAAAATCATCATTTTTAATTGAGCAACAAAGGAAAAATAGTACTACCAAAAGTCCCCTCCACTTGATCACTGATCATTTGCTTGCTTGATCAGTAGTACGCATTGTTTATACATGCATTTTGGGGTAATTTCCAACCTACAACTCACCCAGTGTGTATTCCCACGGCGAAATTTTCCCAAGTGACAATTCTCCCCAGATAATTTAATAATATTTCCCGTACAGCTTTCACTCTATTTGTAAATACGCGTTGTTATTATTGTGCATGCTTCGCGGATAATTAATTGTATGAGTTTCAACAAAACGCAAAAACATTTTAATTTCTATCTAACCTTTGATGCGAGCAATAGGTTTGGCGAGGATTAAAGTAGTTTTAGATATCAGAGATTATTTTGTTTACATCAGTAGTCGCACAGCGAAATCGTAGTAAATTGGGTAATGCATAAGCAATCCATTTTTCTTAATGCAGACCATTTATTCCAGCAAACTTATTTGTTATGGTGCAATATAAACAAATGATTAAATTAATGAAAATTTTCCCCCAAAAAGAAAAACATGCAGCATAGTGGCTATAAAAAAGAGTTTTGAAGGGTAACATAAAAGTGTCGCTCAAGGAATAACAGATAACAAACAAATTCGTTAAAATAAAAAATAAAATCTGTCTCGGTTCAGTTCCATTCTGGTCGTCTATTAACACAGTGAATTGTACCAAATATTCAGGAAATTTTGTGCACATTAATTTTTTTTGAATTGTACATTATGGAAACTTGGCTAGAGAAACTACATTACCAAATTAAAACCTGCATTAATTGAGGACATAGAATGTAGCACACAGTTACTCACTATACTGGCCTCCCAAGGAATATTAAGCAGAGCAGATGTGGAAATTGTGGTAAGAAAATCTTTACCTTTTCTTGTAAACAAAATTATGCACAGCATCAGAGCGACAATTTTTTGAGAGGATATATTGTTTTCGAACAAGTAAGCATTTTTATTAAAATAGTAACTAAATTGCTATGTAGAAATCTCGTGCAATAAAACTGGATCAATCTTGCAGCCTACTCGACATACTGGCAACTCGAACAAATGGTTATGAAATATTGGTAAATGCATTGTATCAGACACGACAAACGGGAGCCGTACTTGTTTTGCTACAAGGATTTCAAGATGCAAAAATTGATCAGCCATTTCTTAGATGCGGGGTTTCATTGTACCTGGAAGAATTGCTTGTAAAACAGGTTATGATCCAAGGAACAGTAACAACCCTGCAGGATGCCTCCAGAAATATGTCGAATCAGGATTGGGAAGAAATATTGCAATGCCAATTGGATGCAGACAGCTACTCCAAACTTATGACATCCACATTCACGCTGATTGAGAACACGGTTCCATCCCCCCTTGAATATTATGTGCCCCGCTCACTTTCAATTTCAAATGGGCTGGATCCCTCAGTGTTCTCTGGCTTGTGTGAGGACATTTTTGTAATTCAATTCATTGAGCTAAATCAACTGACGAAATTGGCCTGGAGCTTAAATTCAAATGAAACCCAAGTGAGAGCAAGTGGGTCCAGAAGACAAAAGGCCGCAAGCAGAAAAAAAGTGACAAGAAATCTGACAGACGTTTCAAGCAACCAGATTGATGACGGGGCTACATGTAAATTCATTCTTCTTCAAGCGGAACATCATTACGACAAAATCGCCCTCTGCTCCCCTCACCCTGTTCACTGGATACAATTTCAAGAAGGGAAATACAATTTGGTCACATCCAGCAAGGGATTCCAGGGCATTCAAAAGTACATCAAAGATGAGCGAACCATTTTGAGAGAAGCCGAATTTATTGACTCAATTGTACATACTGAGGCATCTTCCGCAATTTGTATTTCAGACAGCCCGGGCATGGGAAAAAGTGTGTTGCTGGCAGAGATTGCTCGAAATATTAGATCAAATTTTCCGGAAAGATTAGTCTTGTTTGCTAATCTTCCGGAATTCGTTATCCTGTGCCAAAGCAAACATGCAGTTGACTACACCCAAATTAAAGATTTGCTAGTTTCCATGGTCTCGCCCAACTCAATAGGGAAGAATTTTGTCCGTAAACTTATTTCATTATCCCGTCACAAAATTGAAATATTTTTTGATGGATTTGATGAAATATTACCCGAGCTGCTGGACACTGGAATCGATATTCTAAGGACAATCTTGAAGGAATCTGTACACACTCGGATGTGTGTCTCCACCCGTCCCCATATGCGGCAGCTGCTTGAGGACACACTGTCAACATATGCATACAACATTGAGCCTTTCCAAGAGTCGGATCAGCGGGACTTTCTCGTAAAGTTTTGGCGAATGAACTTTGACTCGTCTGTCCTGGTATCTAAAGAATATTTGGACCAGTTTGCAAGCAGATGCTTGTCAAAAGTAAGGATTTGTGACCAAGAACGAAACATTACAGGGATACCTCTGCAATGCCGTTTATTGGCGGAAATTCATCTGGAGGATATCAGGCTCAGTAATGCCAATATCCCATCCTGTGGTGGCAGCATGATTTTCCCACCTGCGCAAACTATTTTCGAGATGTACAGAAGACACATAGAAAACTGCTTCAACAAAATTGAGGGGAACGACAAAGAAAGTGTTATAAATTATCACAGGTACGAAGCTTGGAAACTCTTATTTCCCGAGTTTGTTGAGCAGGGAAAATTTATACAATCTTCTGAGGATTCACAAACGTTTCGAATTGGTTTGATGACCTTACATAATCAATTCAACCACAGAACATTTGCTGAATATCTTGTTGCTGAACACCTGACCTTGTTCTTAAACAATCCAAATGATTTTCACAAGTCAAACTGGTTGACTGCCCAAAGCGAGGCTACTCTGGTGTTTGACACTGCACTTGAGATTGAGCCGCATGAACTTGACATTGAAATCTTTAACTCTAATGAGATGCAGGCTTACAAATTTAAAAATCAAACGGTAGCATACTTTTTGAATGAGCATCTTAAATTTCAAGAAATTAACGGAGACATGGAAAATTTCCACTTACTTTTCAAAAACACGGAATTCGATTTTACGGATACAATTTACAAGGCAACTTTCTCTGCACTTTTTCATGACAACCATGAAATTTTCAAATTAATCCGTCAACTTTTGCAAGCCTCCAATTCCGCTGTTGAGCAAATTAGATTGGCAGAGTTGGATTGGAAACGCTTGTTTCAAATTGGTGCTCAATATTCAAATCTTAAACTTTTCCGGGACTCCACCGAGTTTCTGGAGACAATTATCGGAAAGCCTGTTCAAGATTTGGACTATGACAAAAATGAGTGGGAAGAATTGACCCCTCTACACATCGCTATCCACCGCGGAAACTACCAAATATTTGAACAACTTCTCAATGCCTTTCAAGACAAAATATCTCAGCTTCAGTATCTTCTCCACGCATGTGTAGTTGACAGCTACCACAACCCAGATGACATCATTAACAACAAAATTCAAATAATTGAAACTTTGGTGTCATTGGATAACAATAATTATCTGGAAGAAGATTACGAGTACTTGTCCCAAACACCTGTGCTCATGAAAAAAATTCATTTCAAAATAGTCCAGTGCCTAATTTCAAAAGGAGCCAACATTTTTGTGGAAGACGTGGACAAGGAAAATCTTGCTCATAACGCAACCGAATATTTGAGCGCAAGTGAGTTTAAAAAATTGATTGAAATTCTGATTGCAAAGGAGGGATCCATTCTGTTCACTTCTAAAAATAAGTTTTTTCACACACCTGTGCACTACCTGGCAAGTAAATTGGAGGTTAGTGCGGAAGCCCTAAAGTTGATTAGTCAATCCGCAAAAGTAGCATTCAACACAAAAGATGTGGATGGGAACACGGAATTTTTTAAAGCAATAGAAGGGGGACGAAGCAAACCATTTCTGGAATGCATGATAGAGCTCGGCGCAGATTGGAAAGCCAAAAACAATGAAAAAGAGACCGCCCTTCATATTTCCTGCAACAGTTACAATGAAAACGCAACAAGAATGCTAATTGCCAAAGGGGTAAATAGAACTGCAACTGATGCGGATGGATGGACTCCGTTGCACTTGGTAGCACTGTCATGGAAAGACAATGCTAGTGTAATTGCTAAAATATTACTGGAGAGCGGGGCAAAGGTAAACGCTGTCAATGATAATGGGGAGACGCCTCTTCAAATTGCGCAGTCGGCAGATAATGAGAAGCTTGTAAATTTAATGTTGAGTTATGGGGGTAAGCAAGCCGGACATGTGGTAGCAACGTGGAAACAAATAAAAGGAGGCATTAAAGGTTATTGGGTTAACTTATTTTGATTTTTGGGGTAAACTCTTTAATTTTTAATGTGACTTAGATAGCAAGAGCATCTACTCACGAAACTGAACATAAATTGAAAAACAATTATTATTAGTATCAAAATTTATTTATACAAAACATCATATTATGTTATATTTATTAGTTATTTCCAAGGCATACAGGTGTAATATGTAATCTGAATCTGTATCATTAGATCTCTATACAGGTAAGTCAGAGGTTCTATGAAAAATGCTTGGTGGAAGGCGAGATCCTCCTCCAGGGGCAGGATGCCTCATCAAACAAATACCCATCATTCCAACAACCTTTATAAAGTAGCAAAGCTTCAGCTTTAGCTACTTTATAAAATCCCCCGGTCCGTCCGTACATACACACGTACACGACAATCTGTAACTTTCCTTCAATAAACGTTATAACTCTTAAACAGTTAGGCCAATTGACATCAAACTCAGTATATGTGGATAATTTTATGCGCTTATTACGAATATGCTAATTATTTTCGCTAATTAACCCCCTAATTGGCACATTTGCCGAAAAACAATTTATTGCATTAATCGATGTAAATTTGAAGCGCTCATTACAAATATGTAAATTATTTTTTAAGTAACAATTTTCTCACTGCTTTGCTACTTTTTTATCCCGTTGTAAGGGTTTATTTATCATTATATTGCGTTCGAAACGTTTATTTTAATTATTTCAAATTTATCTTTCTTTAAGCGCGTTTTCATCTGTTGGAACATAATGCAACACCAAAGTGTCGTCCGACTTACTAACCGCGAAACTGGTCTCCAGAATTCTGTAGCAAAACACACTACAGCAAAAGCATGGCCTATTAGTAAGACAGCGAAAATTACAAGAATGTTTCCTGTCATGGTGGGAACCTTAAAGCCTTGCTCAGGATATACTAAACTTGTGCCAACAAATGATTGCCACCACTGGAATATCCCTGTAGCCTCCATTCCCCGTATGCGCCTTATAATATACAAGGGCACATGTCCCTCGAGATTAAACAGGTAGTATGTTGGAAAGTACACATCCATTCCAATGTCCACAAGATTTGATTTCGAACTGTCATTTGCAGTAATATTCTTTACAAACTCCACACCCATGACTGTAGGTAGCACCAGAGCTGACTTATTGCAGTTGCGAAGGTGCCGTAGTAAACTTTCCTCGTCCTTCCTTTGAAAGGCCGCAAGTAAGCTGTTGACATCTTTAAAAACCCACTTGGAAGAACTATTTTTCTCAAACAGCATAGGCACTAGCTCATCAAAATGTTCCCGAACTGATGGATGCAAGCTTGTGAAATTGTAAACATATTCTTCCGACGTGTTCGTCCCAAATATGTTTGTGGCTTTATTAGCAGTTAGCTCTGACAGGAGAATCAAATTATAACGACTGATTTCCAGCAGTACATGATTGTCTGCTAAAATTTCGACCTGTTTTTCTGGGAAATATTCGTAATTCCACTGAACCTCACTGATTCTAACGTGTGTAGTAAAGTTTTGCTCAAGTAGTTGGCTAAACCTCTCATAAGGGACAGGCTGTCTTGGTTGTGCCAATCGATACATGTTGTCACTTTTGTAGGCGTTGCTCAAAACGATTCCGACGAGAGCGAAAGCCGTAATAGTAATGTGGCTAGCCCTGTGTCCCTCATGAATACTTGGCACATCCGTAGTCAAAATAATCCGTAATAAAATCTCAAAATTTTGCAAGTACTTCTCTAAATACGTTAGCTGCACTGTACCAAGCATACTGTGAAAAGCCGCAAGTACAAGCACTGATACAACAACAAGACACCAAACATAGTTGTCATAAACATTTACGAGATCGTGCCATGGGAGTACATCAGTAGTTTTTGGACCACAACTGACGAATCTGTGGGCACTTGCTTTGTCCTCTATGTAGATTTGATAGTACTGTGGAGTTGAGTGATACATGTGGCTTGCCCTTAAGGTCAAAGCCTCGTATGGCTCCAATTTCAAGTCGTCCCTATTTATGGATTCACAGCTTGAGTACAAACCAAATATTTCTAAACTGTGATTCCCAAGCAAGTGCTTCCATTCAGTAATGTATGCTCGCGTAACACGATCAATTTGAGTTTTATATGTAACTTTATTAGTTGAATGGCCTTGTTCATTTAGTTGACTGCACTCATAAGACATCCTTGCGAGCCCACCGTGAGTTACTGTGTCGCCATCTATATTTAGCTGAATGTATATTCTGTCTTTAGGTGATGGATATCCCATATAATATTCATTCATCTTGTCAATAGACAGTAAATCTGTTGTAGAGATTGCTGTGATTTGATTTTCCATCTGACAAAGGGGACAAATAATTACTAATGACTCAAATAATAATCCTGTGGAGTAGTGTTGTTTTTTTGGGGCTCCCGCAACAGCAACAAGAATTAAATCATGACGAACTTGGATTTGAATTTTTTGTCCACTCCACGCTTTCAAAACATTTTTCAGTGGGATCTGCGCCACATTCATGTTTTCGAACATGAAAATATTAACTAGTGGTCTAGAACTTGGACATAGGTACGTGAAACCTTTTTTTCTGACATACTTGAAAATAGGAGGCACCAAATGTGACTTGTTTAGGTGGACGGGAACATTGATCATGAAATGAGTTTGGTAGTTCCAGGGCTTGCTTGCAGACGCATACGAAAAGAAACGTATGCGTGGACATGAGGTTGCATGTCCGACACTGTACGATGTCCGATTCCGTATATAAGGGCAACCGGAGTAAAACTTGGATTTATAGGCTAGTAGTCGCACACTCAGTGGCAACACAATATTCAATTTACTCCTTTTTGTGCTAACTCTGGAAATGACGTACCTCCGCAAAATAATCGGATAGGTTGGCTCCCTTATTTGATATCCGGGTTGGTTATCCACCAATATTAAACACCTCTGACTACAGAATGAGCTGATATAATTGTTTAAATTTAGGGATGAAACAGATGTAACCGTTTTTGGTATGATTAAATGACTAGGAATCACTAAATGTTGGGATTCCACAGACACATAGAGTAGGAATTCCAAGCAAAATAGCAAAATACTTCCAAAACTGGCCATGGCTGAAATTTTCGACGTCATTTTTTAAAAGTCACTTTGTTTAAAACTTGACGACTTGGAATTTCAGGAACCTTTATTCACAACCGCTTACAATCAATCAATATGAAAAAATCGACTTGCTTAAAGCGCGTTGGCAAAGAAAACCAAATTAGCTTTTATTTGCAAAAATATTATTCGTATAAATTCACGAAAACAATTAAGTCGACTGTTGGGAAGTGATGCGGAAAATAAGTTTAAGAAATATTATAGATTTTCAATTTGTAAGCACGGCATTTCATGTACGTGTACACTACGTCTTGGCTTGTGGCACTTTAACACTGATATTCGCTTGCACTGCCAAAAACTTATATTTTACAACACACGCAAAGTTTTAAGCGGAAATTAGGCAGAAGATTTTCTTGTATACGATCGGCGTGTTGACGTTAACTAGAAATTTGCCTAACAATGTACTAAGCTATATATGCTTGCATGTATGAATTTAAAGTATTTTTTTCAGTATAGGTATTCAAATTACCAACTTATTAAGTAGCGTAAGATGCTTTATAATTTTGTCATTTCTGTCCGTCCGTTCGCGCTATAACTTTCGAAGGAGTTATCTGATCGTCTCCAAATTTGGTATACGGATTCCTTAGGACAAGGGCTTCGTTGATTTTTTTTATTGTAGAAATTCATGAAATTTACCATGCTAATTACAAATATAAAGTCGAAATTAAAAAAATCAGATTTTTTTAAATTTCAAAACTTTGAAAAGATTTGAAATTTGTTGAAATTGATGAAATTTGGGATGCTGATTATGAATACGAATATGACGTCTAAATCGTCGAATCAGCTTACGCTACTTGGTTGTTCTGGTTTAAAAGCATCATTTTTAATTACTAAAACGTTGCAGTGTCATAAATAAGTAGCCGAACGGACACTTTCTAAACCACATCGTTACACGTTTTTGAGCCCACCTCTGGATCATATAAAAAATATCATTATTATGTACAAATTTTTAGCTCTAAATTCACATTTTTAACAGTAGGGATGCTCCCCCGGAGAATTGAAGGGGATATCGGGCTACCTGAACATGGTCATTTTGGATGGGTGGTGTATATTAGAATATCGGAAACTGAATTCCTTTTAGTTTTTGGGATACACCTGCGTGTCATACCACCGGACAGATAGACTGAGCATTCGCATATACACTATATCCTGTCAAATTTATGTCAAATCCAGCGCTAGTTCTGCAAATTATTGATCACTTTTATTTTCATACTCAATGCCCTATACATGAGCAAATACTTCAGTACGTATCGAATCGATAAATCATTAATTGGTTTGGTTTGGGTCTTGAAAGTTGCAAATTGTAGTGTGAGCATGAAGTTCTCACAACTAGACAGAGATGTTGAAAACTTAGTATCAATTCTAAAGTTTACGTAACATGTTTAGTGCATTTGAGATGATGGAATTATTATTTAAATGTTTTTTTACAAGATTTGGTTGAAATTGAAACTATAAAAATAACAAAAAAAAGTTTTAGAAACTGAATATACGTAAATGACTTGATAACAACGGTCTTTACAAGAAATTCTGAATACCTACTCGATACTTGAGAACCTACCAAATGGATCAATTTACTTGGAAAGAACATATGTAATACGAATAGATTTAAAAATTATTTATTAAATGTCCATTTATTTTTATTTGACTAGAATGTCTGAGCAAAAGCTGGCAAAAAAAGTATAAAATTCCCAAATTTTTTCG
>JAHZNC010005594.1:0-10290 GCA_027744095.1 Zhuqinia jingwanae | reverse complement strand
TGTACAAATGTAGGCACCATGTACGTATTAGCATGTCATTAGGAATCTGTTGAAGATGGTACATAACTTTACTTCCATAATTGAAATTCAGCAAGAAGATAAAAATGAAATGATGTTGATGCACGTGTTAGTGTATTTTAGTAGCATATTAGTCAATGAATCCACCAGGTATTACTTTATTATTATTATGTTATTGTAGCGTGTGCTATTGTTATTAAAAAGGTTATCATTATTACGCAGTATAAACAGTTGCAAATTTGTTGTTGATACTATCACAAGTGTACATTATTTCGATATATGACTTCACGAGAAAATAGTCCACGCACGCGTGTGACATGAATGAATTGTTGTATGATAATGCTCAATACATGCCACAAAAAATATATAGTTCCTCCTACTGTGTACGCGCAGGTGGCAGGAGACATTGCACATCTTCTTCGTCATCATCACTGTCCATTTTAGGCATAAAAAAAACATGCATACATACACATAGGCAGCCCAAGTCCAAAATGCCTCTTTTTAAAATATCTACCACTACAAAACTGTGAGATTTGAAGATGATGAGATCAAAATCAGAATCACAAATGAAGAAGATGACGATGATGATGATGGTGGTATGCATGTTCGTGTTCTCATAACGTTTCTTTTTATTGTGAGAATAATAGTTGTGTGTGTGGAGGTGCTATTTTTAATCCCTTATCTCTCTTTCTGGTTTTCTGTGCTAACCAGCCAAAAAAAACCGAGATCTCATCTCTCTACAAAATTATACCGTTCGCCACCATTTTCTTGCACATACAACCAAAAGGCTTTTCTTCCTCTTTTTCGTGTCGCGTAAATGAATGGCCAATTAAAATGCAAATAAGTACTACTTGTTGAGAGCACTTTTTTTGGGATAAAAAAACGTAGTAACGTAAATAGAGAGCAGAGATTCTGAGGGAAGAAGCAAATAATAAAAAAAACTCATTGCTTCCTTGTCTTCTTTTGCTAATCCGCATTCAATGAGAAAAGAGAGAATATGAAACTATACTAGTTCTTCAAAGAAACGAACATTACAACAACAACAACAAAGATTTTCATTTAACCGTGGCTTTTCTTCCTCTTTTTCGTGTCGCGTAAATGAATGGCCAATTAAAATGCAAATAAGTACTACTTGTTGAGAGCACTTTTTTGGGATAAAAAAACGTAGTAACGTAAATAGAGAGAAGATATTCTGAGGGAAGAAGCAAATAAAAAAAAACTCATTGCTTCATTGTCTTCTTTTGCTAATCCGCATTCAATGAGAAAAGAGAGAATATGAAACTATACTAGTTCTTCAAAGAAACGAACATTACAACAACAACAACAACAAAGATTTTCATTTAACCGTTTTGTACGAAGGCGGGTTTATGTATGTATTTCAGTATGCCTGCCTGCCTGCTTCCTATTTTTTTGGAGGGACCATATAAGTGTCGGATTACGTGTCAGTGGCATACGATACGACGAGATAAAATGGTGGTTGTATTTTAACAAAGGAGGAAACGGTAATGCAGGAAAGGAGATATTATGACGATGATATATTTGGCACTAATTAAAGAACACTACTACTACTACTGCCGTGATGGTATATCATTTTGGTAATTCTATATAATAATATAATTGATTATATAACATGTACTTATACTACTACTGGGGGGACGTGTTTGCTATATGGTTCAAATTATGTTTTCTCTTGCGCCTGGTTGCCCCATTTTGTAAGATATCGAGCATAAAAAAATGGAAATATCACATTAATTCCATCCCGTGTGCAAAAAAGTAACAACATAAAGTAACATGAGAGGTTAAGCTAGATTAGGTATATAGTTGTTGGTGTTTTTGCAAACAAAATAGCAAACATAAAGTAACACAAGTGAAGAAAAAAAGTAAATTTGCAGCCCGTCTACGGTATTTTTTTACTTTCTGTTTTTTTGTGAGCAAGGCCACTCCTACCACTTTCGCTTTGTCCGTGTACTTGTGTGTGTAGTATTACACACACGCATTACGTTCCGTGTTGTATAATTAATTTATGTGTATGAAGAATGTAACCCATTAGCAACATCCCATATTTCACCAATTTTCTTCTCCAACTTGTCATTTTTTTTTGGGGGGGGGAGGCTCTGTTGCACGGTGTAAAAACCTATGTATCATCCAACCAAAAAATACTAAAAATAAAATCGTGTAGTTGAAATGATATATTAGCTATCAGTTAATTGGCATTATGAATAAAATATGTCTCTATTAATTGTACCATGTGGATTATGGCACAATATACTTGTTCTAGTCTAGTCTTTACTTTTTAGTCCCTATATTATTGCATGAAACCATGATACGAGCTATTTTTGTTTTTGTTTATTTTAATCTTCTTGCTAATGACGGATTGCTCATGTATGATTGTTGCACTAAAGCAATTTGTCTACGGATATATATCTGTTTATTGTGTCTTTTGATTGTGCGTGCTTTGATACAGAAATAAGAGCATATATCCTCTTCCTCAAATTGTTCACAGGACAGGTCAAACATCAAAATTAATTATGGTTGTATATGGGCCAAAAATTCTATATTATAGCATCGAATATATGTAGGCATACCAATTATTCTGAGTATAAGATGATGATGATGATTATGATGATGAGTAAGCAGAATAAGGATACTACTACAAAATTAAGTATAATATTTCATTCCGTCCACTAATTCATGTTTTACGATGAGATTGCGTTACGCTATCATTATCCTTTTCAACATATTATACGAGTTTCTAAGAAAGCATTATATGCATACCATATTATGTATACTTTAATACCCAAAAGCAATAATAATTGTGATTAGGTATGTATGCAATTTTTCTTGTGCTATGAATTTAACATATTGCGTTGCTTGTGTTTCCACTTAAAAATACATACTTATATTTTTTTAAATGTTACCTCAGTCTATCAAATAATAATAAAAATATAACCAATCATATTAACGTTGTTGTTGTTGTTGTTGTTTGTGTGCTGTATGTGTGTGTGTGTGGGTGCAATAAAATTTATCTGCACAAAAAAGGGAAAGAAAAACTCAAATAAATTAAACGTCTATAAAAGAGCCGAAAGAAAGGGAGATGGATGGATTGGAAAAACAGTGCATTCATTCATTATTATATTATGACGATAATGATAATGATTCACAAAACATAAAACGCATTATTGCATATATACCTACATAGTATACACCATTTTATCGTCAACATTAAAGCGTGTTACATCGTCGTAGACAAAAATGAATGGCCATGCATATAATAATAATGTGAATGTGGCAAATTTTAAACAATTTCAAAGGTTCCTTCTATTTCACTTGACATCTGGCGGTTTGCTCAACTTGAATGCGATGATAACGCGATGCGATTTTGATCAAATTGTTGAAAAGTGTTTTTTTTCTTGGCGATTCAATGGTGTTAGATAATTTCAGTAATAATAATAATATGCTCTCTGGTAATGATAATAATGACGCAAAAAATAGTGATATAATTTTTTTTTACCATCTGCAGCTTTTCCTGACCCCGTCGGCTTTATCTTGACCAAATGATACTTGCATCCCGTAAGCATAGATGACCTAAAGGAATATAAACACATTTAAATTGTATATCAGTCAACTCTACAAAAAACTCCAATCAGTCATCTTCACTCTCTCACATACACGCACACGCAAGCAACAATATATTATAATGGTCAAGAAGAAGTATAGATTATATAAACCATTACGCAATGGAACCAGGAATAGGGAAAAATTGGAAACATAATAGGTAAAGTAGGTATTTTTAGCATACTTGTCTGTCAATAACATTCAACGAGTCGTGTGCAAAACTGCGCGAGCTCCTATTGCTTTTTTTATACCAATGATGTAATTTTGTAATTACAATTTAGAATCACTATGTATCTAGACAGGAGGATATATGTATCTGTTATAATAATCATTCCTAATCATTGTCACGATATTATGAAGAATGGAGATGACAAGAAAGGGCTGCAATAACAGATTTGAATAGACGAATGCAAGAATGCCGCGACGCATGCGGTGGCTACTTACCCTATATTCCAAACTGTTCCGTCAGAATCTGTTAAGGGATGAGCTGATATGAACATTGTCCCTGCAACTTTGTTGTAATCCAGCTGAAAAATAGAAGAATAATGATAATATTAAATAATTCACACATTAAAGGAGTGAATCAATTGCAATTACTTGGCAGGAAAAAAAAGATTGCAGGGAGTCATTTAAGGAGTCGCGTGTGTGCGCTTCAAAAGACAAATTGCAGGCATATTATCAATTCGATTGCAAGGATATTATGTATAGCGAAGGAAACCAAAGCGTGTACTACTATCCCATCCCATCTATATATATGTATATAATATATTATATGCCCAATTGTAAGAAAACGGAGCTATTATCATTTCAAACTGAGATCAATTACATGATTATGCTAATAAAAATGTGACAGATTATTGCTTATTCATGCTCGACAGACGCTGTGTTGTTGTATGGAATCGTATGATGAACATAAAAAAGGCAACAACACCAACAACAATAATAATAATAATGTAGACAATTTTGCAAACAAACCAAGACAAAATGCACACACTATTTTATAGCCAAAGGTAGTACAAAAAGTTAAGCAGATTGTTTTGAATTCTTCTGCAATCATAACAATATTCGAATCATTTAAGAATCCTTCAAAAAAAATCTATCGCCTTTATACTATAAACTGGTACTCACGCACATAATATCCTATATGCATTATTAATTTTTATACAGAAAAAAGTGAGGAAACATGCTGGTCGGCAAAATAATATTATAATAATAAATAATAATAATAATAATATGCAGCATTGATCTTTGTTCAAGATAAAAAATGTTAGCTCATCTTCTATATCTAAATATTTAGAATAGTTTTCAGCGCATTCCATTCTTTACAAAAAATTACGCTATTGTACTAGCAAGTCAAAGTGCTACAGAGTAAATTAGTACCACTTTTGATTGTAATTTTTTTAATCCCCAACATATCAGACAATTGATTTCGTAGATTTAATAATTTTATATTAACATCGTTTGTCATTTTTTTGTGCTAAATTGGTATGTGCTTATGACTTGTGTTCATGTTATTTTTTGCGTTACGCATTATTTTTCAACCTCTATGTAGTTATGTACATTGGTACGTGTAACGCAACACTTTTTTTTGAAAAATGAGTAATGAGGTACCACGCTGACTGCCAATCATTTTTAACTGACGCCTCACATCGGCAGCCACACATTCCACCGTTACAACCGCCGCATGACCACTGTGACCACCCCCCATTATTCAATAAATATCCAATATTTCAGAAACGTCGGGTGTAGTTTGACCTGACAGACTAGCAAAATTAGTAGTTCTAATGATAAATTAATAATTATTCTGATGTTAACTAATTTACCAAACCATCTGCAAACTTTGGGGATCTTCCCTAGAACAAACGGTTGATCATTAATCATTTTAAAAAATACCTAATTTATACCACCACCACCAACATAAGCCGTCAGAGATGATGCCTTATAAACATGCGATCTAATGGACAGTTTGTAAGTTATAAGCATATTATTATTTTTACAACAATTCATTTGTTGCTTTTTGTGTTCTAATTTTAATCCATTTATTTTTGTCAAAATTTTTTTTTCATAAAGTACCTTATTTTCTCGCTAAATTAGATAATGATTACCTACTTATGTTGCACACTTTATTAATGCTTTTACTAAAAAGGTAGTTTGAATTATACTCGTCACAACAAAACATAATGCAATGTGCCTATTCCTTTACGCAATAATTATTTGTAATTAATTTTCGTATAAAAAACAAATACCATTATTTATTATCGTCGTATCAAATCTAATTAATAATAATTTATGGAACGAATTAGATGGGATAATTTTACGCAATAATAAGCATATTGTGATTTTTTTTCTGCCTATCTTTTGTGTGAATGAATCCTATATAGTCAGATTAGTAGATGATGATTTTTTTTCTGGCTGACTAACCAACTGTCTATTTAAATAGGTGATGGATCCGCAGCAGGTTGCTAATAACGCACTCATGAACTTTGTGTTTCTGCTTGAGACTTTATTGGACAAGCTCAACAGTACACTTCATCATCATCTTATCACACATATTGATAATGACGGACTTGACTTCAATCATATCTCTTCTACATATTATAAGTATGAGCATGAAGTATAAAATTCCATGTATCCATTTTTTTCATGAGTCAACTGAGAGAAAAAAAATCAAATTGTTGAGTGTACTTTTTTTAAGACTTGAAAGTTAGAAAGATGTCTACAGCTAGAATGCATTGTTTAAAAAAAATTAAACTGATATAATCCAATCCACTACCTACTAATGAGTTATCTTTTCGCTTGACATAACCTATTGTTTACTTATTTACTAATTTATCACTTTTTATCAAAGCGAGAAGAAAGAACACTTGGGAAATCTTTTGACTCAAATATAGGCAAATATTATCATGATGATGATGATAGTAGAGGGCTAAAAGGCTACAAAACGTATTTTTGGCTATGTGACATCAAAACTGTGATGAAGACCTTTCTATTTAAGCACACGTTATGTATGTACCTACATATATATCTACCTATATACTTTTCATCATATGTATAAGCCGTGCTAGAAAAAAAAATACCAGAAAAAAACGTTGGATTAATAAGGATTATTTTTTCCCTCTTCTATTTTGGCTGCCGTGCTGCTGACTGGTCGTATATTAACGTATACGTATTTGCAAATGAGTGTGAGTTAGATGAAAGATGACCCAAGATGATTTGGCAATGGGCTGCCTCCCATCACGTAACAATGATCATCAAACAAACTGGGGAACGAAAGGGAGACAGAAATGAAGATGAGCTGCTCAAGCAACAAATTATGTCATTCATTACCTTGATCATCATCATCATCATCATCATGAAGAAGGATAATAATAATGAACAACAACATCAACAAAGAATCAATGTTTTCCCCTTTAAACGTATGTATTTATTGTAGGTATATGTATGTACATATGACTCATCAGTAGACTATAAGGCCGTGATGAACTTTAAAAAAAGTAAACAATGACCAACAATTAAGATAAAAAAGGAGAAGATGAAGAAAAATTACTTGCATCTTTTTGCAAGCTCCAAGTTTACTGTCTTTACTATTTTTAATGACAGATATATAATCTTATGAATTCTTCAAATTAAAATCTTCTCTTTTTTCAAAGTATTTAAAATGTTTGCTTATTTATAAAGGTGCAATTAGTGGGATTTCTTATAATATGTTGTTGTTTCATGTTTTTAATTTATATTTTACAACATCTCTGATTACTACCACAATACGCCATTTTTTATAAATGGAAAATAAATAGACGACAAAAAAGGCTCGATTTCTTGTTAGTCATTACATTAGAGTGTTTAAAAAAATGTTGAAATTGAATTTATCTCTAGAATAATTTATTTTTATGATACAATGTCACCACACATTATAATTCAAATTGTTAGATGGATGCTGTCCACTTTGAACGTATTTTACCACGCAATCAAATCAAACAAACAAATGAATTGATAAGATGAAATCCAACAAAAAAACCATAAAAATGCAAGAGAATTGAGTAAATATTGTTTAGATTTACATATTTTTTACATTTTAAAATTTATTCTTATCACAAAATATTTTTTTCCATGTCATTTTCACTCATGAAGAAAATGCATAAAAATGTCAATGATTTATTTTTAAAAAGAGAATGATGGTCATGATTTCTTTTTTTTACAAGCTGTCTGTACACTGACCAAGCAAATAAAATATACTTTATTTGTTTATTTATTTTTGGTCTATTGCAAGATGCAGCAGAAACCTTTAGCGGTCATTACTCCTCCAGATACAAGATACAAAATATTACCTACTACATAATAAGTTACACCACTCTACTTTAGTTTTAACACATACGCACATGAAGAAGATGAAGAGGAATAAGAACGTTGCATTTTTTTAATGCAATTTTTTTCCTAGTTAAATGTACTACAAAATTGCAGTTTGATTAGATCTGCCCATGAAATCATAACGTAAAAAAAGTAACAATGTACAAAAAATACACATTCTTTTGAGTTGCATCACGATTGCAGCAACAACAACAACAACGTGCTTGTATAGTACAAGACAAGCTAAAATTGACATTTTAAATGAGCGACTGCATGTCACACGTAGGCATATTATACTTTTAAAAAACCTTACTATTGATTATATTAAAAAGTATGATGGATTTGAAATTAACGTACCTAAAATTACTGTATAAAAAATGCATTACAAGTACATATACACCAAACTTTTTTTTGTTCAAAGAATAATAATGTGTCGTCTTTTTCTGCATCCATCTTTTTAACTCCTTTCTTCTCCTGACAAAAAAAGTTTATTATGTAATCTTCTTTAGCCCTTCTTCAGTAAAATATAAAAAAAAACATTTAAAAAAGAATAACATTAGCATTATTATTACCATTTAACTTGAAATTTTTTCTTCTTCTGCTGACTCGCTGTTTTATGACTACTTCAAAAAGAAAAAAAGTCACATATACATAAGAGATAACCCTTTATATTAAGTACTATAAATTATGAGCTGTTGCTGAACATGTCCCAACATGATCATTTTGATACTGTCTCCAAGAAGGAATAAAAATATTGAGAACAACACTACTCTTAAGTACTCTTCCTTATAACTTTGTACGCTCCCAATATAGGGAGTAGTATTGGGTACTTATCCACTATAGCACCATTATTACCACGGTTGCTGCTTGCTGCTTGCAAACAGGAAAATATCCCATCCTTTTAAGTAGGCAACTTTGTGTTGAGCTTCAGGACATTATTAAAAAGGATGTCCATGCATGATAATGATAATGACGGTGTTAGTGTTAGCGCTCCTGGTACTAGTAGTGGCGGCGGTGGAGATTATAACAAAAGAAGAGAGAGAGAGAGAGAACAGATAAGAATAGTCCCTTTTACAATGTCCCTGTGTTTTCAAATTAAGTTCACATATAAGTGTTAGCGATGGTGGCAGCAGCGGTGGTATGTCCATTCTACCCTTTAATTATTTCTTTACATTCGCATAAAAAGAATGAAAATGGCTAGCAAGCACGGTTTTTAAGGGTTTCAATAATAACATAGTAAAATACAAAAAAAACTTTCATAATACATGGCGGCGCTAGTGGTGGTGGGTGGTGGTGGTGCAGTAGTAATGTGTGTGTGTATATGTAAGTGCTCCTTGTCGGGGTAGATAAAAAAATTCCATTGTTATTTAGCCCACAAAAGAAGAAGAGCGACATTAAAAAGGGACCTCATGGGGATTCAAGATGGTCTCAGTAGAATTTTAAGATGATGATGATGATGACGACGATTTTGATGACAAGATTAAGCAAAATTTTGGAAATATTATATCATCGATCGTAATACACATTATTTTTGCATTGACAGATGTACCGTAAAAAGAGGCATGATATTATTTGACAAAAAAATGTCATCATCATCCTTATTATCGGATATAAAACTTGAGTATTGTACACATTAATGTGGCCTCCCTTTGCCTAGATGCTTGTCTCACCAACTTTTTGTCACATGAGTTGAGCAGAAGAAAAATGAAAGGAAATCTCAAAATGTTGTGTTGTGTACAATACAATATTGAACATGAAGATGTACTCAACTGATACAAATAAGTACACGCGCGTCAAGACAAAAATGTGCATAATATTTAAGTAACAGCTTACTATCATCTTTATTGATGACATAGTGCATTCCTTTTTAAAATGTGTCAACGTTTTATATGACATATAGGTACACAAATAAATAATTATTATTATGATGTACACTTGATGATGATGATGATGATGAGGTACATGTGGTACTTTTATTATTTGTTGTAAATATAATTTCCATATATCTCCAGTTGAAATCTGTATTGCATATTTATATCGGTATCGGTAGGAGAGGAAACAAATGAGTCATAATGAATGAACAAATAAGAGTACAATGACACAATTTGTAGGATGACGATCATGATGATGGTGATGAAGTATATAGAAGGGAAGGTAATATAAAACAAGCTGTTTTGTCCTACTACAGAATAAACTTTTGATATATGGATTATTATTTTTTATCAATGCCTATTTATGGCACTAAAAATGTCATCATCATAATCATCATCATCAAAGGGAAAAATAATATGCATTTGTTATGTAATATTAATA
>JAHZNC010005593.1:0-11301 GCA_027744095.1 Zhuqinia jingwanae | reverse complement strand
CACCACCATGAATCATTTTCATGTAAGTACACAATACAATAACAAATTGTTTGTTCATTGCATTATTTATACAGAATAATAATAATTCTGTTTTGTGCCACACAAACACACATCACAAAAAGCCAAAAAGAGAACTAGACAAGAATGATTTTGATAGTCGACTCGTCAATGGATTGAATGGAGTAGTCAAGTCCCTCCCGACTCGACAAATAAATTTTTGCCTACTTTTACACACAAAATAAAATCCTTGCACATACAGACTTCATGACAATAATATAATATAAAAGTGTTATTAGATAATATGCCATTATTATATATTATCCTATTAAACCCATAATGCCATTATCATTCATTATATGTGTATGGCATGTATCATCATCATCATCATCATGCTTGCATTGCATGCAATGTGATATTTAATTTTGGGAGAATGCAAATATTTTGATATAGCTTATTGATTCCCGACAAAAAAAAATTTGTTTGAACTTGAGAGATTTCCTTTCTGAGCTCTCTGCGCGCTCACAGTCCTCTATATCCTCGATATCCTTTCTTGTTTGCACAACACATCACATCAAAAAAAAACTGACATCAACACCACAAATGTACACAAAAGCCATAATAACAGAACAGACAGTGTGGTGGTGAGTGGTGGTGATGTAGTAAAAAAAAATGCGTTGTTATAAACGGTTGTGATGTTGGATCTTCTACATTCAACATTACTATCATTTTAACAAAACAAAAAAAAATCTGTGTAATACAATAATCGCGACTAATAATGCTGCTGCTGATGATGATGATGATCATGACGATGAATTATTATATTTATACACCGCCTATTTATTCAACCCTCTCAAGTTTTTATCCCCATTTGCCATTGTGTGATTGAATGAAACAAATTAGCCATTCTTGTCGTATTGTCAATTGTACGCTTTTCATATTTATTATCTTTAATGGCTTATAATACTTCGAAAGCCATACTCAAGTCGCACATCCTCGCTATCAACACTGAAACACACTCAATTGTGAAGTCTATAAAATTGTATTGACATTTCATGTGTGATGATGATGATGATAATAATAATGACGTTGGCCAGTATTCAAACATTTAAACAGATATATCCCCATCATCCATTATACTTATTATTATGTACTTAAATCCCTAAATTGTGAATCTTCTAATCACATCCACTCAATTTGACAAATCAATTTATTATATTGTTAAATACGAGAGCTATATAATTTCATTATCTTTGTTTAAAAAAAATGTACTTTCATACAAAATGGCTGTGATGATGATGTTGATGGCTTCACTGATCACCATTATAAATAAAAGCGATTGTCATTCGCTGCGTTTTTTTCGCCACTCCTTTATCACATATATAATAATAATAATAATAGGTACATATCTATTTACTTTGTGCTGTAATCCACTATCTCTCTTTTTACTACTACTACTACTTCATACATATAATATCATCCTTGTTATTATTATAAAAATAGTGATGTGATGTGATATAGATGATGATGATGAGGTTTGGCAAGATGTGTTTTTAATGGAAGGATATATCACTGTCATATCATTTCCCCGGCCCAATTGGCCCAATCGCCCAACTCATCAACATCCTTCCCTGCTCAAATTACTAATAAAACCTAACGATCCAATTTATCTATCGCGCGGCTCGCTTTCATTCCTCCTCACCACCACACGTCTGCACGGCAGATGAAGAGATCTTGTTATGTTGCTTTTGCTTACACTCCTCCAGTAAAACAGTTTTTTATATAAGCTTTATATTTATAGGCCTTATAATCTATTGCCTCTCTATCCTTTAACTCTATCTATAAATTGTACACACACACACACAAAAAATATATATCTATAAAAAATAACTTCAATAAGTACATACATCTCTCTCTCTCTGTGTATATCCTCATCGGATCACATATATGCAAGAGCCGAGGAAAAAGGAGAGCGATGGAGGAATAATAAGACTTGAGCATGAAATGGAACAAAAATTTTTACTTTCTTTTTACTTTTTTTTACATGCACTTAAATAGTAATGTATATAGATCACGAAGAAGAAAAAGAAGAGAAGCATTCCAAAGCTTTTTTTTCTGTTTTTATTTGCCACAGACAGTTTTGCGGCCGTATACACAAACACACACAGACTTAGAAAAGGTATAATAAAGCGTGTCACGGTACTTTGAGCCGAATTGGAATCCACTGGTTAATGATATTAGTCTACATTACATATAGGCTGTGGGGTAATAATCCTTTAATTTAATAGACTATCATCATCATCACCAACATCATCATCCAGCCCAAGTAAACCAACCAACCAACAACCTTTTTTTTGCCTGTGGATTTCTGGCAGCAAGAAAGATAGAGAGAGAGAGAAAAAAAGTTAGCAGAAGTATTTATCTTGCTAAACTTTCAAAATGCAACATGGCTGTAGTTAAACATCTGTAGTTTTACTTGTGGGATTCACACGTTTGATATAACATGGAACCTTATTTTTTTTCTTATTCGTCATGTCCACGATGAGTTTGTGTACAATTTGAATTGCGTTGAGGCAGTATAGTATATAGCAGCATAAGGAGCAGCAAACCGCTAAACTGATGAACTCTTAAAAAATTTCGCTATCCGTTAAACGAAAGCTATTAGTTGCCGATGCCTGATGAATGAATGTGTACAAGGCACACTACTACAACCATATACAACACTCAGCTCATCTTACTCAACACATTCTGATTCTACTCACTACTACCCACCACCACATAGAATTTATATGGATATCTTCTTATTTTTATAGAGGAACAAGTTTCTTCCACTTATTGACATTTTAGATTAGGGATATATGTACATATAATAATACACCTCTATAACAAATTCTTCATTTACTTTTCATGGATTGGACATGGAATTAGAGAACAACTCAATTTACTTTTTTTCTGAATGTGTGTTTGGAGCAAGATGAGATGCGAAGAGAAAATAGAAAATCAAATCCTAATCAATTTGTTTGAACCAACAACTTTTTTTTCTCTCTCTCTCTCTCTATCTTTTGGTTAGTCATAAAATTTGTTGGAGAGTGAAATGGCCCACACTGATGTTGTGAATCCCACGGTGAGGTCTCTATTATTAGAAAAGCATCAATATCATCCAGAGAGGAGGAGTGTGTGTAGTAGTGCAAACTATTTATCTTCTCTCACAATTTTCCTTTCATAAATGGCATGTGTAAATGGGTAAAGGAGAGAGAGAGAGAGAGAGAGAGAAAAAAAACACACAGGAAATGATCGCTCAGTCAATCCGCCCGCGGATGATAGGAAGGAAAAGAGAATAGTATAAAGAGCTTTGCCCATTTTCTATTGTTCTCTCTGTCTTTCTAACTTAACTATTATAATCATTCTTTTACAGATTACCACGCGTTGTGTGTGTATAACTGTATGTGCTACATGATGATCATGATGTATCAATTGAAAATAATTGTTTATTTTTCTGAAAGTGTACCTTCATTTCATTCATGATGATGGCCATACAAATAATAATGTACAATACATTTTTGCCTACCTACAACCTATCTATACGTCTGCGTCCCTTATTTTTTTTCCTTCTTCTTCGTGCGCACTCTTAATTAGTTCATTAGAAGTAGAGCAATTACAGTACATGTAGCAAGTAGCGTAGTGTAATATCAGCACATGCTCCTGCTCCTGCTACTATATTCACGGTAATTACCTATAAACCTTTTTTTGGACTTCATTTATGTCATTTCACATTTCAACTTTACACACACACAATCTATTTTATAACTTTTTTTCTCTTCTTTTTTTTCAAAATGACCAATAATTATGTGAGTGTACAACAATTTGTACATAGTACAATATGTATATAAGAACGAAAAGTGCTGATAGAAAAAAACCAAAAATTATTGCAAGGCGTTTTAGGACAAATAAACAATAAAAACAAAATTACTGTATCGTCATCATCAGGGTTGAATGAGATTTGACCCTTATCGCTTTACGTGATATACTATCAACTATGTGTAGTAATAAAAGCTTCTTATATACATAACATCATCGGATTAGGCGCTTTTCTCTCAAAAAAAGAATATTGCAAATATAAAAAAATATACACAATATTGTAAAATCTACAGAAGATAAAGTGATAATACAGTTTACTTTCCGTGCTGTTAGCTGTTTTAATAATAATAACGTAAAATGATATGATATCATCATCATCATTGTTGAATTTTACAAATGCCAACAATAATCTACAAAGCTAAAGTAAGCAACATCAGCGGGCGAGTAAACTGTTATATACACTCATCACATCATCATGTGGCCCATTTCAACGATGCGATAATTTGTTTTAATTGCACATTAAACATTTTGAAGCCTTGACTCGGCTGGCTTGGCAATTAGCTCTCTTTTTTTTCTATTTGCCACTATTAACACCATCTCTCTCCACCAAGTATAAATACATAATCATTTTAATTTTAAAATTACATTACATTATTACATACGTGATGATGATTTAAGGTGAATATGGATGAAGGTACCTCTCATCATCATCATCATCATCACACATCACATTATCACACGTCACTGCTTGATTGAGACACACGCTATGCTACTTACTTTCATGTAATTCATGAGAATTCATCAGCAAAATCCATTAACATTTATTTGGCTGCGCAGTCATTTCACTTTGCTTGCTCTCATCTCAAATTTTTTCATACACATAAATGAATGCATATAGGCTTTTAAATTTCATCCATAATATAATTTATGTATTATGCTGTTAAATAATATATAGCCATCTATAATATAACAGTCATACAGTTATCATCATCAGCCATGTTGCTGCTTGGTGATAATAATGATGATGATTTACCTGAATTCAATTTTATTTCCTAACATTTTTAAATGCCTTGAAATATTTAGTGTGTATCAACAACATCAACTTTATATAGTTTATAAAGTTGAAAGTATATTACAGTTACATACATACATGGTTCTTCATGCTTCATTCAAATAGGTATTGCGTTTTTAAAATGTTATTATGTTTATGTCCTCATATCATCAAGGATTCATCATCGTCATCAAACTTTCAACATTCACGCAATCTCGATGCGATGACGGTGTATGTATGTACATACATCCAACATCCCTAAATTTTTATGAGGATATTACATGGTTTCGTAGAATGCAATCTTTTACTTTATGTGAGTAATTAGTGATTACATCAATGCAATGAGTATGAATATATTAAAATGAAAAATCTAATTTTTTCTTGGTAAGAGTTTAATGAATTTTACATCCATTTTTGCCGTGTATAATTATAATTACGCTCAAGACGTAAATTGGAACGACGTCAATGCAATAGCAACAAAGGATTATCACCATTATCAAAAATACATCCTCTCATCCATTTGCTTGGATAACAAATGGTGAAAATGATAAAAAGTTATTCCAGGACGTATCCTATTTTTCTTGTCATATTGCTTTTCAGAAACTGTTTTTTGTAGAGAAAGGCATTTACACATAACACGTAACAATTACGTAGAATTTTGCGTACTACATAGGTAAAGCTTAGACAGACACTCCACTGCTGATGATTAAAGATAGAGAGTACGTTCCACAACTTTATTATCCAAATTACACTCCCACACAGAAGTAAGTTGAGTAGGAGCGATTTTTTTAATACTGTAGACCATTTATTGCCATTGCTGGTGGTGTTATGGTGCTGCTTGAGAAAAAAAAGACGATGAAAAATGGCACAGAGCAAGAGATGCATGTAATTCGATTTAGTGTAGTGAAAATGCGTTTAGGTCACGCCATTTGGAAGTGATGTAAGTCGAGTTGAAAGAGAGAGAGTGAACTTTTTTTTTTGGAAGGAAAAAAAAACTTTCCTTTTGAGCAGAGCTTACATAATAATAATAATAATATTACAAAGAGAAAGAGAAAAGTTTATCTAGCGAACATGTAGCATGATGATAGGTATAATATGTACATTTATACATACCATGTACGCATGTAGTAGCTCTCCAATTTGTACTCCAAACGATACATCAATTTAGTTGGAGAAAATGTTGAATATCATGGAATCTTCTGCTGACAATTTAACATACAAAATGAAAGAGATAGAGAGAGAGAGAGAGCATCGTTATTTTTATATGAGAGAAGCATGCAGCTGACAAAATCTACTTTTACCCAAAATGTTCTTCTCTGTTTGGATATATACGTGTAAGAGAGAGAGAGAGATGATTGGTGAGAGCGTGTATACATATTTAAGTGTTTTGTAGTTATAATAGTGAGCGATGATCTTGTTGGATTGATGATCCAAGAGATGTATGGTGGGAATTCACTAAAGACGCGCGCGAGAGAGTTGATGAATTGCAAAAAGGAAAAAAACTCTCATTCCACTGTCGGGAAGCGCGAGATAAATTGAGCCGGGTTGAAACAGGAGAATTTTAATTTCCTCCACCCATCACACAAAACACACATCAACTTGCCTCGTTCGCATTTAACATGATCATCACATCCCATCCTTGAAATATATCTATGTATATTTTCCACTCTTATGAGTTGCTACACGAGATAAAGTAGTTGAAACTTGAATATAAAACGTATTTTTTTGGTACATGTAAGAATACTCTTGGTCTTGTGCACACAAGCAAATAAACTGGAAACATTTAGCATAGAAAAAATATCATTCATCCTTTCTCCGGTTTTTTTTCTCTCGGGTTTTGACTCTCGACTCCCTATAACTATTGGTTTGCCTTTTTAATCCGAAAGGTCCAAAACATTCCATCCCTTCCAGTATTTAAATTTTATTCCAAACTCGCACAATAATATAACAACCTCCAAGTAAACACAATATTGTTTACTCCCGCTACACATTCCACTACAAAACGTGATCGAATTTTGCATATATATTTGATCAAGTCAACATCAAAATTTCACATGACCTTTGCATTATAATTACAATAATTCATGACACAAGCAATTTGGAAACAAATAAAATAATAAAATAACTCAAAATGCAGAGACGTGCACACCAGCAACATAATACAGAATTCTTCATCAAACGTAGTTTTCCTTCTTTTCTGCTGCTGTCATATTTTTTTATCGGTGCAGCGTATCAAAATGATATACAATTTCCTTACTTTGTTCCATTCTTTTTTGTGTTTGTAATTGATGTAGGTATATACATGTTACATGCAAGCATATATACAACATAGCCTGGCTACACGCTGCGTTTTCCCTTTTTTTTTTGCTCCGCTCCCATATTATGCAATAAATATACATATGTACATAATATTTTCAGTAGTGGTAAATGAGCCGCTTTTATCTAATCTGCTACTAAATAACCTTAACTTCTCTAAGATCAAAAGTGGCAGGAAAATGTATGGCGATTACAAAATTAAAGTGGGTGCCATGATGCCATGTGCTACCACATATTATTATTATTATTATGTACAACTGGTGCAGATGCAAGCATTTTCACGCTTTCATCTGATAATTTTACACACACACACTAATTCCCTATGCATATGTGTGTGTGTGTGTGTATAAATACAATTCATTGTTTTCTACTGCCGCCCTGCATGCTCGTGACCATATACTTCTCTTCTGGACTGCTGGTTTTTATAGTGACCCGACCGTGTACGTACTTATTATTATACATTTTATATGATAAGTTATGATTATTAATATCACAAGAGAAAAGCTCATATTACTATTCATCATTTTTATAATATCATGCCAGAATGCCAGCAACAAGAGCTTATTTTTAAAAGCATAAAATGTTTATTATTATTTAGACAAGCAGAAAAAACACTGGTAGAGTATAGTAGTGCGTGGGGTATATACACAGTAAACTTTTAAACTTGTGTAACTTCTAAAAAAGAAAGAGAAAAAAACCAGCAGCAGCAGCACAGCGGAAGTTCCTATCAGTATCACTTACATCGTTCCCTTAATGGATCAAATTAGCTTACTAATAATGTAATCATCATCATTATTACATTGAAGGAGAAGGTATAAAAATATAGGAAGCTTGATGCTTCTCGTTTTTTTTAGATGATGTTACAAGATAAAAATCATATTTTGATGGTGATGGTCTCATTGGATGTGTAAAAAAAATGAGCTGTTTTCCTATATATGTTGCGTTGATAAAGTCATGTTACTTGCTTCTTACACATGCCATTGACTACATTATAGATATCATGTTTATCATGGGATGGTGATGATGATCATGATCATGATGACGACTTTGATGATAGCATAATCGTCATCCTGCCTGACTGAATCTGGTTTCTATCTTATAGCAACAAGCCATGTTGAAAAAAAAACTTATACTATGCATCAAAATCACTAGTCATTTTTTTATGTAGACCTAAATACCTTACAATTTTACCTTTTATCTTATAAACAGGTATATAATCATAATCATAATCATTTTTCGAAAACTCGCGTAAGACTCTTGGGGCAAAACCAACAACATTGCAGCTTACTTTTTTTCTGGTCTTCGGTGCTCAAACATATAATTAAATTTTATATCATATTCATATTATTATTATTACAAAAAAAAGATTATTATTATGATGATGGTGTTTCCCCTTCTTCGTGTATAGTATATATGTGCCCCACCAAACCACATACCGTACCAACACAACCACCACCACCACCACCTTTTTTTTTTTAAATTTTATATCAACGAAAACGGTATAAGAAATATTAAAGCGTCGATGAGGGCGAGTGGTCGTGGTGGTGGCGAAGTGAACAAACTAGTCCACATAAATTTCAAGATTATTCCTTTTACAATTTGACTATTATAAGAGGATATGATTATGATTATAGGCTGGTCTGGCCGGACTCCACTCCACTCTACTACTACTACCACTCTCAACAACATTTTTCCAAGTAAAGCAACAAATTGCCTTTTTCTCCTATCAGTCTATAATCAAAAAATACTATAAAAGCCTACATAAAAAGTATGACTACCATTAGCAGAGCGAGATTATCACAGCCTACACAATATAATAACACTCCCCCTTTTGCTCACAACCTTTCATTCACTTGCTGAGCATTTTTATTATTGCATTATTATTCCTCGTCTCTCTCTCTTCTTGGCAGGGCAAGCAATAAGCAATGAAAAAGTCAATCCTTTCCTTTATTTGCCCGCTAGACATGCAATGCATATGAGAAGCTCAAAGCTGTTGCACGCATTAAAAATGAAGCATGTTATTATGATTATTATGACTATTTGCCAGAGACCAGGTAAGTAATGTAATTCAGGTATGTACATTGTACATAAAAAAAGCTGCAGAGAATTATATTAAGCCGATGATGATAATAATGATGATGCGAGATGAAGAAGAAGAAGAAGGGAAAAAAAGAAAATTGTTAAGCGAGTGAAGCGAACGAGTTGCGAGTTCAAGGCTATAATAATAATCATAATCGTAATATCAGTGAATTACAATTCAAAAAAAAAATCTCAATACCAACCTGTTTGAACTGCTCCTCAAAACTCCAAGTTTGCTGACTGGATGTAGACGATGTAGAGGAGTCTGAGGGCGGCGGCTGTTTTTCGCCTAAAGATTCCTCAGCTGTAAATCGATGTGCTGGAGATCGGTCTTGTGGAGACTCGGAGAAAGGAATCTGAATAATTTCATGAAGAAAAAAATAATCATTATTACCTATCTATCCCTTTTTTCTCCTTTCTTGGACAAAATACTATACAGTTATTTTTTTAAAGTCGGAAGCAGTGCATTTTCCTTACTTTGTGAATTTCCTTGTCCTTATTGTTATTAGCGGCAGCTGCAGCAGCTGCCAAGTGCGAGGCCACCATGTGCTGTGGTAAGAAATACTGAAGAGGTCCCAAGTCATCTTGAGTGAGTGAGTGAGTGAACGGGGAAATTCCATGCTAAATGCACAACAATACATACACACAGTAGTATCAATATCATAGCGCAACAATGTCTTGACTTGAAATACAATTAGAATTAGTGAAAATCTATACAAATTGAGACGCATTAGGCCCAAAAAAGAGATAAAAATTTATTATACTCTTAAAATGTTTACTACTACAAATGTAATTGTGTAAAATGAAAAAAAGACGTTTTGGAATGTTGTTCTCAGGAATAAAGAGAAAGAACATTACATGGTTTTATCATCATAAAAAAGTGCCTAATCCTTGATTACTGTAAAATCTTATTATTATTATCATCAAATTTCGACAAGTTTCGTAGATAAACATACATACATACATAGTCAATAGCAGTTCTTGCCCAGTTCTTTTGTATTGGTGGATGAAAAAAAACTTTTAAAACTTATATCATCATCACAAAGCTTTTTTAAATTTTTTTTTATCTGCTAAAAACTTCATTATATTCAGCATGTGCCAAAAAGCTGTCGAACAAGTTTGATGGTGGCCATACTACATCAACACATAATATTATGTTTAGTACGACTACTACTACTTATACCAGCCAAACAGCATAATAATATAGCACATACCTGCTTTAGTCTGGCGAGAACATCAGGATCAATATTTGGTTTGATTGGTTGTTCACTCCTGGATCCATTCGACATCCGGGAGTCATCATCCTCCTCTTCACTCATCTCGTTCTCTTGTGCGGACTAAAAAAAATATTACAAGATAAAAACCGGGATACATTAAAAACATTATACTACTCAAATATTGCACACCTACAGATATGCATACTCAATATTTTTTTTTTGGATTTTTAATAAAAATAATATATGTTTGAACTTTTAAAGAAATTTTTAATGCATACTAAATAAATAATGTTAGAAAGATGCTACGTGTACGTATACGTGTTCCACAAAATATATGTAATTATATATATTTCTTTTTGAACATCTGCATGTCTACAAACTTTAGTCATAATGAACATGATCATGATGATGATGATGATAATGATGACCCATCTCTCTTCTCAGTTTTCATTTTATGCAGCTAGCACAAGTCCATTTTATATCTCTCTCTATCTACTTATGTACCTACAAGGCAACAAATTTTGTACAAGTATGCATGTATAGCCTTTCAAATTTATCAGCTAAACTCATTTTCATTTACTTTTGATGAAAATGAACACATGCACATTTATTTACAAGAGATGAAATAAAAATCCAAAAAAGAATCGAAAGATCCATAATTTTTTCCTCTCTCCTTTTTTTCCATATTTCTGAAAAGCCGCTATTGAATTGAGCGGCTAAGCAATTTTATTTACCTACTACACAAGTATGTGTATTTATTACAATAGCCCAAAAAGTAATATA
>JAHZNC010005592.1:0-13419 GCA_027744095.1 Zhuqinia jingwanae | reverse complement strand
TGATGTGATGATATTGATAATGAAATACTTGATTTGGTGACTTTCTCCAAAACTACACATTTAAAACTTTCGCAATTGAACTACACTAATAATAATAATTTATATTGACTTGTCATTTTGCAATGAGAATTTTTTAAACTTGTTTTCATAGAGCACTCAGACTTATTTTAAACCAAATTCCGAAATCAAACTTTGAAATGATTTTGATGATTTTACTCTGTCTTACTTGACCTTTTCTCAGGAAGAATTTTTTTCCAACTGCAAAACAAACAATAATATTTTTTTCAAATGTGGGATAATAATTTGCAAATTTCGCTGAGTTTTATCCACCACGCAAACGTTAAACAAATCAAAACGCTATATAACCTTAATAATAAATTGTGTCTTGTACTCTTGTATTTACTTGACTAAAAACACATTAAATTAGTAGCCTTCTTTTAAAAAAAAAACATTTAAACATATTTTTTATATCAGCTTTGATATACTTGCGCAAGAGTTTAATGCACTTTTTTTATTATCATTATTTTTGTTATGTTTTTTTTATATAGCTTGTACCTGATACACTCAAGTTTAAACAATAAAAGCCTAAACTATACGGTAATTTAAAACCCAAGTTTATCATTGACTCTCAAGCAAACAACAATGAACTTATCTCTTGTTTCTTTCATGACTTATATTTATTTAAAGTCATAATCTCCTTATTCGTTTGTCTTTGCGAGACACAAACAAACATGAACACACGTACACACACATTAAATACGTCAAGTTAATAGACAGTATCAAAGTCAAGTCAACAATTTTTTTTTACATTTGTGTTCTTCTTCATTAACCTTAAAATATATAATTAAAAGATGCTATTTTGGCTTAAAGGATTTTTTTATGATATGGTGGTGGTGAGGGTGGGTGTTAAAAAAATTAATACGATTAAAAAAAATGAAAACATAACTGGGATGAGAATTAGTGATCTCAAATCTTAGTCAGATCAAATTTACAAACTTGCACATACATTTTAACAACCGTATTCACTCTGTATGTGTATACATCTTTGTTCTTTTGACTTAACCCTTTACTACATTATACTTCATCATCACCACTTGTATGTTTTTTTATAGCGTTTAAGGATAACTTTTAATGTATAGAGATGTTAACATTTTGTACGTGAATATATGTGCATTTAAAATGAATCAAAGTTGTGCATTTACCAAAATATTGAAGAGTGAGTGTATATTTAGTATTTACCTACCCATTTATACTTGCACAAGTACGTCAGCTGGCATTTGTTGGTATGTATATATTTATCTTTTTCCTTATGTCACAAACAACACAAAACAACATGGACAGATATAGATTCTACTACACACTGACACTGTCTGACTTGTAGTAAAACTAGAACAATACATCAATGCAATTAAAATTAGAACACTTCTTTTGTTAACATTACTGTTGTTAAGTTGCAATGGCAGTATAAGTGCATTTTTTATTAATCAATACACCTGTGCGTGTAGTAGAGTGGAGTTTAGCATAAAAAAGCAACCACCTCCACCTACACATTTTTTAAACAGCACACTACATACTTATTTTCCTCAAGACGATGTGTAATGTTATTTATATGTTTGTGTATAGTGGTAGTACAATAGGTGGTGTGCGTGTATGTATATTAATATGAGTTATAATAATAAATAAATAATATGCATTGTTTTGTTAAAGGATTTGAAAAAGATTTCTATTAATACAGACAGAGTAGTAGCGAAGAACCAAACCGTGAATAGTGACCATATGCTCTGTGGTAGTAGTAGTAGTAGTGGTGCTAGTGGTTTGGGTTTTTTTTTACCTTGTTGTGTGTCTCCATTTATTTGTGGGAAGTTGTAAAGCTGGTATTACGTGTACATTTTATTAGTAGTAGTTTTGTTGAATGGATGACGGATGACGAACGAACATGCCGGAGGAGGAATAAAAAAAACGAAGAGGATCATCATCTCATCATCATTAAAAACAGAGTAAAACGGATTAGCATTAGCGCAGGTGTATCCCGGTGTGTTAATATTACCAGAGTATCATTATTATCGTCACCATTCACATTCACTCTCACAACAAAACCATCAGTCCATTTGATTTATGTGTATAAGATATAAGAGATTTTAATGAAATTGAAAGGATGTGAGATTTTTTTAACAGAGGTGTGTTGAGGAACAGAAGAAGAACAGGTGCAAACAAAAGTTTGTTGTGGTTTGTGTGTGTGCTTACCTTCAAATTTTGTTTGGCTGTACTGTTGTGTCGTCGTCGGTGTGCAATAAATTGTGATTGACAGAAACGAGGGAATTAATCTTAATTCATTTTTTTATAGTAATTTTATATATGAAAATCATCTCTGTGTTTTATGGATTTTTTGAATGGAACAGTTTTAAAAAACACGTGTAGTGCAGATGGTGATGAGTGATGTGATGATAGTTTTGCAGTTTTTGTGAGATTGAGTTGGGATTGAATTAATTTGTTTAGAAGATGAGAGAGATTCTTGCATGAATACTTGTTTTCTTTTTTGTGACTGGATGAGTGAGACTGCAGATCTTGAAGAACCGGAAAAGAACAATTTGACTGCTGAGGAAATTCTATGTGTTGAAGATATGAACCGAAGATAACTACAACAACTGACAAAATTGAAAGAAAAAAAACCAGGTAAATTTCAATTAGCTTAATTAATTACACTAGACTAGACAAATTTAATTAAAATTTAAGAGCTTACACTAAAAACGCAGAGCGAAAGAACATTTTTCAGCGGGAGACTATCATATTTATCGGTTCACCGGAAATGTAAGGTTGGTTGATTTTATTTTTACTTTTATTTCTCAAAAGTAAAAATAGAATTTTCATCATCATCATGATTGCGTGGGTGATCTAAATCCCTTCTTTTTTTTCTCTTTTCCCCTACGATTTCTCCAGTTGCTATTCCAGGGGATAACTTTTGTTGAAATAAGGCCAAAAATCTCAGTCAGTCAGACAACGACAGAAGCAGCACCAGGATGCTGCATGTTATTCATCTCCTCGTGCTCGGGCAATACTCTTTTCTTGCCATCTGTACCAAAAATACATTATTTCTTTTGCTGTTCTTGAGCGGTTCCTGCTACACTGTGTCGCTGTGTCCCCGTGAATGCTTATAAAAAACGTTATCTGTCTTTCCTGTTGTGCTTTCCATTTTCACATTAAGCATTTTTGTTCGTCACAAGCACAAGATGTTTCCATTTCCTTGCATCCGGTTTTTTCCTTGACATCCACATCCATACATGCATAGGTATTATGATTTTTTATTCTCATCCAATGCCGTTTTGAAGGAGAATTTTATGAAAATACTTTCTGGCCGGATAATCATTAATTTAATATTATTAATTAGGTATGCTGGATTATTAAAAAAGGCTTATTGGGTGCATGTGTAAACCAAATAAAAGGCATTTATACTTATACTTGCCAAGTTTAAATTCGGGCAACCGGGCCGTAGATTAACAAACGGCTTACTGGAATTCCTGGAAATTTGGTACAAAGATAGCATAATATTATATGCCTTGCCTTATGTTAAGTAAGATATCAAATTTAGGTCCAATGCATTTCATTTTCATGCCAATTAAAATCGCCGATCCTTGTTGTGGCTCGGGCAAAGAGGAATGATTTATTTTTGGGAATGGTATTTTGATCTATTATGATTTGCGATTTAATTGGTCTCAATCCCATGTCCCTTCCTTGAATACATTGCTTAATTATGGTTCTTACTACACACCTCTACAAAGATAATATTATGTATATCTATTAATACTTCCCAAAATCAGCTTGAGTATCCATAATAATAAATAAGCGTTTTGTGTTTTTCCATTACTTCTCATGAGCACAGAAGTCAAGCCATAGGTCAACAGGTTCTTCACCCGAAAAAATAAAATGTTTTGCTCTCTCCAATATAACGTATGCGATACGCTTAATAAAATTTATTATTATATTAGAAATGATATTTCAAAAAAAATAACAAGGAAATCTCAATGTGTGGACATTCAGTATTAAGACGAAGACGAGTACATGTAATATATTATTTATAACAAGTTTTTTTTCTGCTAAAACCAACACGATTTATATATGGTATATATATCGTAGTATCAGTATCAATCTTTCTTATAATATTAGTGCTATCCAGAACCGGAACGAGATGAATTAGCTGTAAGCATTTTACCCAAGGAAAATATACGTAGGTATTTACTTAAAAAAGTTAATATTAAGATTTTGATCATCATGGGAATTTTTACAAGTATGCATGCATATCTCGTTCCATGTATTACTCTAATATGTATATCGGTACTTTCAACTTTACTTGCTATCACACTCACACTACCTATTTATATATTTTTTAATTTATCTGCTAAGAAAAAACACATTAATATGCATGCATATTACATCAATCAATGAATTTTTATCCAGCACAAACCCTGAAACCCTGCAAATGCAATGCATGCTAAAAGAAGGATTAAAAAAGCTTAATCGTTGCAGAAGTAGCAACAACGCAAATTCTGTGCAAGCGCCTCAGTTAACCATATACATTTCTGTACATACTCGTTTGCTTCAGCCTAGATTGCTATCGATATCTCTAACTCAACCATAATAAAATAAACAACAGGTGCCTGTCTATATGTATGTATGCCTAATAATCTTGGGGAACGTTTATACATAAAATGATTCCATCATCAATAATCACAGAGATTGGAACTAGTAGGAACGTAGGACAGTGTGAGTATAAGGAACGATATTGGAGTGGGGGTTTTGACGAGTGAAAATCAATGTGCATTAAAAAATAACATAGTTTATGGATGCTCCCACTCATAAAACATTTTTTTAAAGATTAAATAGTATTGGTTGGATTAGCCACCTATATATACCTATGTGAATAAGATTAGCAGTGGGTATTAATGCCAATGCCTTTGTCGGATGAGTTGTTTGCTTGTTGAGCTTTAGTAGTGGTGCATCTCTCTGTGTGTAGTGTCGTATCTGATTTGATGATGGCATGCTTTGTACAATTAAAATAATAATATTTTATCAACCAAAGCCAAATAGTAATGCATGCATACATAGTGTTGCATTACGATTAGTATAGGTATTAACTAACAACCATACGCTTGAGTTATATAAATATTAAGTATACAAAAATATAGTAGTCTTCTTAAATTATTTTCCTGTTCCGTTAAAAGTTTCATGATATATAAGTTTTGATTCAAATCAAATTAAACTAGGAACAAAACCAGGTCAGTTATATTTGAATAATTTTATCTTAATCTACTTCCGTATCTGACAACAGGAGCGCACTATCTTTGCTGTTATTGCAATCCAATGCGGGCTAATCCTGTTTGGTTTTCAATAATAGATTTTATTAAAGATCTTTTGGTATGTTCATCATTATGACATATGTATCTGGCATTCTTGTCGTTTTTGGTATTCAGATTTTAGAGCTGAGCATTGCGAATAATTTTTTGTCCACAAGAAAGTCCACATGAACCATAAATCTACTATCTATGTTGTGTGATTGTACTACAATGCATTTATGACATATATACTTCAAAAATATTTTTGTAAAATACAATTTTATTTTTCTCCCTGGTTGTTGTAATCTACTATATTGTTGAGAATATCAAAGAAAACAAATAAAATTAAACAATTAAATAACACCACAACAGACAATAATAATATCACCGCAATTATAATTGTTTTTATATGCAGTTATACTGCACATGGATGGATGATGGTGAACAGTGGATGTTGGTGGTAGAGGACTAGAAGAGGACATTTTAAACAAAATATTAGTATGTTATTTTTGTAAAATACAATTTTATTTTTCTCCCTGGTTGTTGTAATCTACTATATTGTTGAGAATATCAAAGAAAACAAAGAAAATTAAACAATTAAATAACACCACAACAGGCAATAATAATATCACCTCAATTAGAATTGTTTTTTATGCAGTTATACTGCACATGGATGGATGATGGTGAACAGTGGATGTTGGTGGTAGAGGACTAGAAGAGGACATTTTAAACAAAATATTAGTATGATTTTTTTGTGATGTATTTTGCCTGGGGCAAGGTTGCAGTAGACTCAGACCATTCAAAAAAAACCCTAGTCGACATCATCCTCTATAGCGCAGCGCTGTAATGCCATGTAATATAGTTTGCCTCGCTAGAACGCTGATGTTGCTGCTGTAGGGTTGACAATAATTATTAGCTTGCAGAGAATGAGATTTGGGGGTCTTCGTAGAATGCAGCCTTATACTATTGTTATATGATGTAACTTACAAAACATGAAAAATAAAATGGAAAGTAGTCAAAGTCAACAACGCAGCAAATTACAAAGACTCAAGTAAAGCAATATAGTAGTCAAGTACAAACATGTAGGCAGGATGCAATTGATAAAAAATATATACCTACGCTAATTTGTTAGAGAATTAGGGGATTTCGTGCATTACATTATGCAGTTCAGTAATGGTTGTAATGGTGGTCAGTGCACAGTAGTAGTCACAATCGGTGCAGCAGCAGCAGCAGCAGCGGTCATACACTTTTCATTCAAGATGTCATAATAATAAATGTACAATTTTTTTTAAAAAAAGTTGTGTTGAAAACTGTTTTCAAATAGCTACCAGCAGCAGAACAAGTGTCTTTAAAACATTGTCTAAATCTCCATCATTCGTCATAGCTCTCTACCATTTAGCGGTTGGATGAATAGGTATACATGCTGATTGTTGATATTTTAAATTTTAATTTGAAACTTTCTCTTTTCTTATGTCAAAAATAAATCATGGCAAATTGTAAGTAGTGTAAGGATCGCATTTTGAGAGAATCTGAAGCATTTGTAATAACAAATATGTAAGTTCAATTTGTAAGTAGGCTTGTACACCTATCCTCACAATCGTAAAAAAAAGTCTGCGTTTCTGCGTAGTCGTATTTACCGTAAAAGTATTTTCTAATAATATCACACATTCACCGTCATTCAGTGCATAGTTCGTCTGGTGTCTTACTTTTTGGTAATTACACTTAAGATTTCAGATCAGATAACCAGTAATTATTTTGTTGGTTTTTGACATACTGAATCCAGTCCGAACCAAATAAGTGCAGTTTACTACAAACTTTAATAATATTTTACGTTTGAATTGAAATATTAAATTTGTAACAAAAACTGTAACCGTAAAAAAATGTAGTTTCCTTAACTTTACTAAATTATTATCATCATCATTACCTTATCTTGTCACTCATTCATATATGTGCGCTGCGCAAGCTCACGATTTTTTTCTCTCTAAAACGATAACACATATCAAAGCTTCTAAGTACTTACTAGGTATTAAGACGGTGCTAGATTAGAGATTAGCTGGAATGGAAAACTGTGAAAATCCAGCTATCAATGCTATCATGCAGCAATTACTGACTCCTGACTTCTCGTCTAAATGACTTTTGCGAAAAATTATACATTTTATTTCTATCCTTTTTTTTACCACCAAACGAGTCCAGTCTTAGAAGTTTCAATATTCATAAAACGAATGCAGTGCAACAGGTTTATCAAGAAAACAAGTGAGTAAAATTGGGTCTCTTAAAAAAACAAATTGAACCGAGTTGACCTCTGGGTCTCTCCTTATCTTATGCCTGCATGGTGCAGCAGGTCACACAAAGCCACAAGACAAGTGGGGACAAGGCTAATAAAATTGTCCAATCAAGTTTCACTTAAGTATATATAAAAAGAGATAATTCTGAAACTAAGTTTTTTTTGCATGCTTTTTTTGCATGTATAACAATTTTAACAAAATCCTGTTAAAATTGTGTCATGTCGCGTCTCAACTATCTTTAAAATGTTGCAATTAAAAAACATGTATATACCATACGTATAGCCGCCTGGTTTAGTGGAGTTCCTACTAATGTGAAGCGGAGAATAATCATTGGAAATTACTTGGATTGCATATAAATTATAATATACCTAGTCTGATCGGATTGCTTGTCATTATGGCGTGAAAAGGATGAAAATGTGTTGGTAAAAATAGTATAGTCCATAGTCAATAGTCCAACATGCACGCGGATTGTTTAGGGGTTTATGCTTGTATTTGTACCATCATAATTTTGTTATTTGTTTATGCATACACACACAAGAGGAAAAACTAGTATTGTCAACACAATATTGCTAATTATACAACAAAAATAAAAATACTGCGCAAACAACTTGACAGGTGAATGTACTATAAATTATTTATTTCTACCATGACTTGCAGCAGTACGATGCTAAAGCCTAGAGCACTTTTTTTTATGCCGGTGGTGGTTTTTTAAAAAGCTGCTCCTTTAAAAGTTGCATGGAATATTCAGAGATAAAAAATGCATTTGTTGAATTGTTTATTGATAGCTGGATGAAAATGACCACAACAGACAGGCAAGCAGACAGGTGTAAATAAAAGGTGCACTACAGTGCAAGTGTATGTATATATATCATTTATTTCATTGCGGTTCCCCTTGAAAAAGACAATATTGCCCTGGAAATTGGATTAGTTTTTTTTTAAGTTAAAAAAAGGATAACAGTTTGTTTGTGCTGAAATGGTTTAAAGTGTGTTTTATTTATTGATTTTATTTTAAAGGTGGCCAGACCATTTGACCAGAAGGAGACTACAAGACTGAACTAAAAAGTATTTACGAAGAACAAGGAATTTTTTTTAGTGAGTTTTACAAAGTGAATTAGTAGTGCGGTGGTGTATTGTGAAGTTGTGAAGAGAAGATTATCTCCTTGTATCTCGTGACTGCGCTTTATTTGTACAGCAAATTGGCTTTAAGCTTCCAGTTGACTACAGAGGCAGGCATAATGGATCATAGTCATCATAATCATGGTGGAGGTGGACATGATCATAGTGGACACATGATGGCGGCGACTACTTCCACTCCATCCCCAGCGACAATAATGGGTCATGATGCCCATGGTAGTAGTCATGATCACAGTGCTCACGAAAATATGGACCATGGGTCAATGGGACATGGGATGATGCATGTAAATAAAATTAAAATAAATAAATAATGGTTATTGTTTTCGGGGAATTATTTTTTTACAAATAAAAAGTCGTACAATTAAATTAATACAATCCATTTGACTATATACCAATCCAAGTTGAATAATCATGTCTCGTTTTGCTAATTTCCACCGTTCCATGTTCGACCAGATGTTCTTCCATGGCGGGGTCAACGAAACGATTCTCTTTGAATTTTGGAAAATCTCTGAAGCGGGTGGACTCATTCTCTCCATGCTAATCATCTTCCTCCTTGCATTTGGCTACGAAGGACTGAAATACTACAGGGAACACTTGTACCGTCACAGCTTCCAAACTGTACAATTGAGTACGGTTGCAATGCCCGTGGAAAATGGAGGAACGATGAGAGAAACTCACAAAACTGTTCAGTAAGCCCAGTTTACAAAATATGTATATTTGTATGTGCGTGCATCCTCACTGCTTCCTCCTCAAAAAAAAACCTTCCTGCACCTTGTTCCTTTTTTATCGCAACCTTCTCCCCCTCCTCCTTCTTTCCTGCTCACATAGAATTGGAACCACCTCCTTGTTCAATTCTCCATATAATCCGGAAATGAATCCCGTGTTCCTGACCACCACAACTTGTGAGTGTCGCATGAGCAAGACAACCTGTGGAAGTGGATCCGAGCCTTGTTCTGGATGTTGTCCACCGAGCAATACCCCCGAATTTGGCAATAATAGCAACAACAACAATAGCACACAAATCAACCCTGCAGTGATGGATGGGACCGTTACCTCAACCACAGTTCCTTCAGTTGTCATCATTTCCCCAAAGGGTTCTGGAGGTGGAGATCAAGCTGGTTTAATTGCGGAGGAGCTTAACAAGCTTTGTACTCCTGTTCAAGGAACTTACAAGTACTCTCACCTTACCACCACCTGACTTTTCACCTTTTTTTGATTTTTCTTGTTGAAAATGTATAAAATTAGTTGATTTTTTATGCTTTCTTGAGAAAAAATGTTAATTATTTCTTTTTTTTAATTGCTTTAGGGTTAAAATTCTGAGCGCAGGTAAACACTCAGTTTAACTAATTATTTTTTTACCATTATTATTTTTGATACGTAAAATATATTTAACATTAATTTTGCTACTATTACATATTTTTCAGAACATTGTCATTGATCTTCGGCCATCACCATCTTTAGTTAATTTTCCAACATCTTCCTGCTGCTGCCTTTCTCTGTCAAGAGTCAAATCAAACCAACGTTTTTTTTGTTTCTTCGAACAAATCAAACGTCTCTCCAAAAAAACTACATAATATATGACTATATTTATAAAATGTGTACATTCAGATCCAAAAAAACTAATCAGAATCAGCAAAGTAGATTATTGTCACATCATCATCTCAATTTTTTTTTAATTCTAAAGATGCTGTGCGTAGGGGTTTTTCATGTGATTTGTTACTTTGATGTAATTAAAAATGTGTAGTATAAAATATATTTGAAATATATATCTAATAATAATAATAATATTGTGAACGAACTAAAACTACAAATATGTACTATTAGGGGAAAAAATTATAAAATATTGTGCTAAATATATATACATATAGTAAATATATTAATGTGAATAGAACATGAAGAAATTGGCTTAAGTCTCTTCATCTTTGTCTCTCTGTCATCATTAAAAAAAGACTTGTTCATAATTCCAAAGAACCATAAATTTTCCATTCAAACGAAATAAAATAAACTTAAAAAATATAAATGAAAGGTACAAAATCTTAAACTACCAACCAGCCAGAGAGTTTCTCACAAGTACACTGACACGATGACTTGTGTGTACTGATAAAATGGCCTAATTGGAGTTATGTACAATTTTTTTTTTCTCTAGTAGATTTTAATATTTTATAAAGTTTTAAAAATAAATCCTTTGTGTGTCGGGGTTTTAAAAACCTACACAATAAAAATTTAAGGAATGTGGTATGATCATCATCATCAATTTTAAGAAATAGAAAATACATAATTTTATTAAAATTGCATATTCTGGATGTTTTTAAAATACACGTCCCTTAATGTCACGTGCAGTTCATGATGACAACACAAAAAAAGTCATTATGGTGGTATCCAACAAATTATAATTGTAATTTTTATGATGTAGGTATACGTAATCCTTTTTGTCACTGAAGTGTATCTATATTATATCTGTGATGGATATATGACTATCAAATTATTATGTTTTTGGAAATTACAATGGGTAGTAAAATAAATATTGTAGTAATAAAAAATAATTGTTTTGAAAATTTTATTTAAGGAAATGTGTCATTTATTTGCATTATTGAAATAGTTAATTATTATTTAACTCATGTGACTAGACTCCATCTCTAAAGATGAAGAAATGAATTCATACAAGCAATCATTACGGTAGATTATTACACTCATACTCATTTTTTTTAAACCCTTGGATGGTCATGCGAAATAGATACGATGTGGGAACTGGGAACAATGAGTTTATTAATTAGCGTTGTTCGTTTTTCCTCCTACCTGATTATAACATGATTTCTGGCAAATATCGTATGTTTGGGTAGATGTTTGGTAGTAAAATACACAAAGATTTAAGAGTTCAATTGGAGTTCTCTTCCAGAACTCTGTGAGACTTGTCCCATGTTGCCCCAAAGTTTCTCACAGTTTTTCTAATGCCAATTTTTTTAGGTGTAAATACCAATCCAAAAAGATGTAAAAAATATTGATTGAACTAAAACTAAACGCATGATNGTGTAAATACCAATCCAAAAAGATGTAAAAAATATTGATTGAACTAAAACTAAACGCATGATCAAATTTCGTCACTGTTATTGCATCCGACATGTGTATAATGAATAGATCGAAATTTTGATTGATGTACATTGATTTGGAAATAAATTAAATGATAAATTCTTGTTAAAGGACCAAAGCGTTTAGATTTGAAGTTTGTTTCGGTAAAATAATACATTACCATAATAATAATAACGTAGTAAATGTTTGGGGACTACAAGGTGTCAACTGATGTTTTAAAAATTAACTAATTAACATACATATTTAATAGGTAACATTTTCTATTTTCATTTAACATTTTACAATTTATACACTCATCAATATCTTTTGGAAACAAAAGCAGCCTTGATGCTTTTAGTGTCAAAACCCAGCAAATCGTAAACGGAAGTAAGTGGCTGAGCTTCACACACCAAACAATGAGGACCCATCGCCTTTGCGCATTTCGCATGGATGGCCGCACTCCAAAACAACTTCACTCCATTTAGTCCACTCCATCACACTTTACGCAGTAATGAAAGGAAGAATCTACACCCACACAGTGGTTATTTCAATGAAGTCATAAACGTACTGGCCACCATTTTGATCAAATTTTTTGTTCACCATCATAGAATCCGGAGACTCCATAACCACGGTCTTGACTTTCTGACCAACTCCACTCTTTTTAAACCAAAATATGACCCTACCCAACCACAAACAAGCCAGAACAAAGTCGGAAACCGGATATAAAGCGGTATCTTCCTGTTTTCCTGAACTTCGTCCCACTCTGAAGTCAACAGGATATTGCCGTATCCAACTTGAAAAACCACTTGCTCTGATCGTCCGTATTTTTTAGATTGCCATATATGCTGTTGGGACAGACCACGTATAAATTCATTCCGCGTGAGTATGATTTCCAGCGCTCAGATGTAAATCTAGCAACGTCGCTTATTTGTATGCTTCAATATTCTGTGTAGGTAAACCCCCACCACCACCACGAAATCTCGAAACCAGATTAACGACACATTCACCCAAAATATTGTAATCCATCAGAGTACATCCATCCTCCAGCTGTTTGCCAGCATTGGTCGGTAGGAGTTCCCATTTATTCCAAAAATTCTCCGTTTTAATTGCTCCCCAGTGTAATTTGCATACATCTCCTCAATTGGGATCTATCAGTACGGATTTTTACAACGACAAGAAATGCGTCAGTCTCTTTCTTTGTAGTTAAATTGTAATAGGATCCGTAGTACTGCACATGAGCTCTCCAATGTAAGCATTGTGACTAACACGGGCTCCCTTGAATAAAATCATCCATCCCTCTGTAATAATGGCCAGATTCTTCCCCCAATTTGCTGCCCCCCTCCATCTGTGTTTTTGCATATTAGACCTGCAAACCATGTTTATTTGTTCTTCAACATTTTCTTTCTATATTGCTAATTCTTTCGCTTTTAAAATTACATTAAAAAATTACCACGTTAATTAAATGCAAGTTTTAGACGCGTATAAAAATATCTATTTCTCAGCAGTTTATGCACATTAAACATTAAAAAACTTTTTTAGAATTTGATTTAAAGTTAATTTACTGCTTAAATTTGTTTCTGTATTTATTTTTGTAGGAATTTATGGGA
>JAHZNC010005591.1:0-11933 GCA_027744095.1 Zhuqinia jingwanae | reverse complement strand
ACTAGTTAGCCAATATATAACCAGTATGTTGAACGACAACGGCAGGCCTGTTGCTCTTTTACTTTACTGGTATTTTTTCTCTTCAGTATTTAGGTTTGTTACATGAAAAAAAAACATCTTTAGGTATCTCTCTGTGTGTGATGATGATGCACTTCTTATAACTCCGACTGTGATTACTACGTGCTCGTTGCAGTCATCATCATTCAAATTAAGTATTGTTTTTTTCGTATGTTCCTAATAATATGTGTAGTAGTGAATATAGTACCTACAATAATATTTTGCAGTCGCACAAAGCAAAAAAAATAAGACAAGACAGAGAATGAGTGAGTGTGTGTAAAATTCATAATAAAATAGTGGGACAACGCGATAAGATTTCAAGTTAAGCCACGAAAATAATAAGGAACCTGCTGCTGCCGTGTTGTTGTTTTGTTTGTTGCATTTTTTGTACCGACCTGTGTGTTGGTAGTTATCTTTCTGGTATCACATCAGTATACATATATATATATACTATCATCATCATTATCATCATTCCTATTACCTCAGCAGACAAAATTTTTAGCACCATTTCTTGTTCGCAGCCTGTATACAAATACAAACACACGACGACATACATAATATATACAAACTTTATTTTTTTCGTTATTGCTGCTGCACTCGAAGAGTTTTAAAGATTTTGTGTGTGTACATGTTGTTGTGTGGGCTTCCACAAAAAATAAGCAATAATAGTAAGAACAACCTTTTCGTATCGCCTAGCGGACCATCTCTATCTATCTATTAAATTTTGGTGTTGTATACAAAGTTGTAGTGGTTTCTTGGTATTTAGCAGTGTGCTGCATGCTATTTACAGAGATACAAGTGATACATACATCAATTCATTGTATATTGCATTGGAAGAGCAACAACCAAGTTTGAGTTGCTCCTGTCTGCCCCTCTGCCTACTTGCCACTTAATATTGCTATGTAGTGTTTCTCGCTTTCTTGTGTGTTTGTGTTGTTGTTGCGCTTTACGCTGCTGAAAACGAGCTCGCTTTGCTCCCTCACATCACAGAGCCTTGCACACTCTTTTCCCACGCATCATTCACCAAGTGCACGTGGAGTGTTTCCGTTCCTTTTTTTCCCGTTTTTGCATGGCAGAGAAAAAGATGGTCCTCGGTGTGAAAAAAGGCTAAATTTGTATCCTCTCTGGAAAAATAAATGTTCAAGATCAGTGCTTCTGGTTGATGTTGAATGTGGGCTGGTTGTGGAAAAGCATTTACGTACGTCGGAGCCGTTTTCTTTTTCGGGTGTCTTGTTGAGTTGTTGAAAATATAACAAAAAATGTAGAGTTGCGTGCAGGTGCTTGATATTTTTTGTTCACGAAATACTAATAATATATTATTCTTTGACGGAAAGTTTATTATCTAATTGGTGGATAGTATGAATGAATGAGAATGTACCCAAAATAAAACCAACCAGTATAAAGTATAGTGTGAATAATCGGTGTGTTCATTCTTCGTGACAAGGAAATCTCTACATTAATAATAATAATAATAACAAACTCATCGGATATTATATTGTTGCAACCTGTGCGACTCTTTTGTGTGCCATATAATCACTGACGATCGTACAAAAGGAAGACGGAAAATAAGTTATTTTTTGTAGTAGTATTGCTATAAATCTTGGATTTCTCTATTTCTCTTACACAGGTAATAACGATTCAACTTTTTTCTGGCTATTTTTATGAAAAGAAAACAATACAATGATGAACCATGTGAATAAATTTCGTTGCAATACTATAATAGAATATTATATGAGAATATAAAGCAGCGATAATATATTATGTGCTCTACGCATTCGATTCAAATTTTACGCATTTCATTTTCAACAAATTTCTATTTCAATCTAATTCCTCTGTAACAAATAGCCCTAATAAAAACCATAAAATATGCCATGAAATAACGTAATATGAAGGTAGCAGAAAAAGGAGAGATAGATGATAAATATAATGGAGCAAAAGAAGTTTTGAAAAGTTGAAAATTCAAAAAATCTATAATGGAATTGAAAAGTGTGTTACACAAAAGCCACAAGGACTGCCAAAAACGGCGAATTGGTATACCTACATAAATTATTATTACATATACGTGTATATATGAACCATCGCATATATGTAGGTATGCAAAGGCAAACATTTCTTGACTTACCACAGAGGGTACAAATATTTTTTTAATATTTTTTTTATTATCACTTAAACAGGTCTGCGTCAGATGCGTTTATCAAGATACTTTTGTGCACACAGTTTTTTATTGCAATTTCCATTAGCACACGTACATGCTGCATCTTTAAAACAGGTGTATAATACCTGCATAGGTATATGATGTGATGATGATCAAAGATCAAAATTGTTGTGGCAGATTATTTTATAGGTCGTTAAAAAATTGTGTACAGACAGTATACACTCATATATTTTTTTCTAGATTAATTCGTGATCACAGTGGCATTGATTATGCATTTTTTTTTAAATTTAAAAACAGGCTACCAAAAAAATCACTCGTCATGTAACTAAATAATCGTTGATATGCATCGAGATTAAGTGTTTATTTGCTATGCATTTGTTTTTCGGATGATGATGATGGTGATGATGATTATGATCTGCGTGGTCTGTTTTATGTTCGTAGCCTACATTGTCTATTTGCTAATGGAATATTGACAGAATCCCCACTGCAAAAAAATAATGTTTATGGTTTATGGTTTGGATTTTTAATTACATTACATCTCGATGAGCTGTTTGCGGTGTTTGCCTTGTGTTTTACCATGTATGTATGTACAATGTGTCATATACGACTTATAATTAGACTTGGTGTGAAAACAAAGCACAACTTTGAAGTTGGGTTGTTGCATCTTGTGATTATTTTCCTTTTAGTCTTGAGTGTCGTGGAATAGCGATATTGAAAATGTTTTGGTGATAATGTCACTAATGAGAACACAATTAAGGCTGAACTTATTTTGTGAGTCAAGCCAATGAAAATACTACATTGCATCGAAAAGTTTTTTTTTGTATTTAACTGGTGACTAAGTGTATTTATGAATGCAGTTGAACAAAACTGTAAAGCAGCGAGAATAATTGTATATATACTTGAAATACCAGTTTGATACTCGGAATATATTAAAACTCGTACAAACAACAACGCAACTACACAGCTCATTTGCGGAATACCTACTTTTACGTAGAGAACGGGTATGCGTATGGATAGATATTTGTTAATAATACTAGGTATTTGTTATATTCATCATTCTACAACAACATAACGTATTGTCAGCATTATAACTGCTGCTCTCAGTAGTTGAAACCTAAGCAGAAGTGGCTGGTTGACTGGCTGACCCAAGTTTTGTGAACTGATGATGTTAAACAAAGCATTAATGTATATAGACTCAGCAAGCACCACTACTGACATTTCAAAAGAGAGGAAAAAAATCATTCACAATTCTGTACCATTCACTTGTTGAAGATCATGTTAAATTTTTGCATGGTTTAAAAAGCTGTGGTACGCAAACCAACTGGGATGCTAACCCTGGTGGAAGAAGTGGTTTGGTAACTGACTAACGAAACTCTATCAGCATTGCTAATTTCATGCGGACGCGGATATGAAACCATAATCCTAAATCCAATGTAGTGTATACATTATGCATCATTCATGCGATGTACAATATATACTTGCATACATGACAGTGAGACTACTTAATAATCCTTTGTTCTATGGACCTTTAAAACAATGAAAAGGCAATGATGTAGTATGCATGCAATAGATAAGCTTTACATAAGCCAAGATATCGCAAAAACGGCACATTTTTAAAATTCACGTTCAGTGCCAAAAGTCCTGTGAAAAGGAAAAAAACACGAATAATAATAAGTTAATATTAGGACCTTTGTAACTTTTGTGTATGTTTGATGATGGTACTTTGGTATAAAAAAAAGGAAGCTGTTTGTACGTTTTTATTATTATTTGTTGCTTTAGATTTCTTGATTTAATGATTACACTTTACTGTCGCTCTGTCAGCATCTTTGCAAAAGTAAATGCCAAAAAGGCGACGACAAACGAAAAAAAATAGTAAAAAAGTAGGCAGACGAGGAAAAGCCAAAAATGATACCACAATAATCAGGCACAATAAAACTGCTTTCTGAACACTGACTTTTTTTTATGTACCTCGTGCATAAATATTTTACTTTATATTTTCCTTTTTGTTCATTTCACTTGTTTTACTGTCCTAGCATACTCGGAAATTTGTGATAATATTAAATTAATTTACTGGTTTTTATACAAGATAATGAATGATATATATTATGGTACATTACATACGTACATACTCGCGCAAAAAGGAAAAGAGTTTTGTTTTTGTGTTGTTGGGGATATTGCAAAACCAGTAGTCAATTTGGCTGAGATTAGACAAAAAAATTGTGTCAGTCCCTTTGCCTTCGTGTATTTACTAGTATTTAGTGGCGAGTTAATCAGACTTCTCGGAAAAAGTTACCTTTTCTTATTGCAAGTTTTTCGTTTCGTTGTTTGTTTGTTTGTCTGTCTGTCCTTTCGTAGCTTCCAATTTTAATTTGAAATTGTTTTCGCATTGAATCAAATCAAATAGTAACCAATCAAATCCCTCCATATCCCCTCTGATTAAAAGAGAATGTGAGTTTGTAATAGCATGTACCAAACATCAACGGTTCACTTAAAACAATCGGAAAATTATAAACACAAGAAACTTATTTCAGCGGTTGGGCAAGGGGAAAAGTTTTCAGAAAAATCCTATTGTTTTTACGATCGTGACTGTACCAAGCTTGACCAAGTCTCCCATATATTCCCTCTGGGGCAGTGGGAGCAAACAAGGTTTTATACTAATTACTAATTATGATAGCCCATAGCTAGACTCCATCCCCTATAGCTCCATCTCGTTAGAAGACGCAACTTCATTATAGCGTATATACAAGGGCTTATCCAATATCCTAGATCTATAATAATAATCTAACAAAAGGTTTTCAGAAAACTTGATTTGAATAATTGTACAAAATATGATGAGATGATGGTCACAAGTCACAACAACTTACACTCCTTCTTGGTGGTCACTTAAATGATGATCTGATTTCCCAATTGCATTGATGATTTTTTTCTAGTATACCTACCTATGCATGTAGCCTTCATTTTCTCGGTCACGTTAGATGTCGATTACATCCCTCAACTGATGTTACATATATGCGTGTTAAAATAGAGGTGATAAGGATGACAATGGGAAAAGAAAAATGATTTTCCTGAGAAATTAATGGTACTAGTTTTTGTTTGAAAAGTTCAGCATCAATCTATAGGTACATTATCTTTTTTTTATGAATGATGATGGCAATTTACTGAAGCTACAAAATGTGTTTAACATTTTGTGTCAATATTTGCGTGCAATTCTGTACCAGAAAAGAAGAAGAAAACTTTCATGACTAAATCAACAGCAAAGCACAAGGAGTGAAATCAGAAAAGCTCTTCTTTTCACTTCAGTGCAGTGACTCGTATCCTCCTCCTTTTGCTAAGAAAAAAACTTTCATGACTAAATCAACAGCAAAGCACAAGGAGTGAAATCAGAAAAGCTCTTCTTTTCACTTCAGTGCAGTGACTCGTATCCTCCTCCTTTTGCGAGAAATTCTAATATGTTTGCGTTTTCTGGAAACTAGGTTTTTGGTTTCTGGCGCTATTATGTGATGCATCAAGGCAAACTTTGTTCTATTTTACACGCACGCACGCACAACTTCGGAATATTGTATATACCTACCTAACATAAACTACATGCAAGTATAAATAAATTCATTGTTATTCTACTTTATTATCTCACTGATTACATTCGCATTCGGCGTTAGCTGCTGGGTAGGAGTTCTTTTCATTGTCATTTGTCTAAAACAGATACCACCTACATATTTATCTACCTACCTATACACTTGCATTCTTGCATAGGTACATACTTACAATCAAAGACAAGGCAGTAAAAATGACAAGATCATGATACTGATCCTGAAAAATAGTACAATGCTAATGATAGATGGCGATGACGATGTTAATGCTACGCTTTTATTGTCACAGAAAATTCTCAGATTTTTATTCTTAAAATCATCTCTATACATTTACATAACGCTTCTACTTTGTTAGTCGGAAGGATAAAAAAAACATGGATTAAGTATGATCACGCTCTGACTTGTGCGGTCGGTAGACTCAAAAAAAAAATGCATACTTTACTTTTATATCACTTCGAAGATTATATTATGCTAAATTTGTGTGTATGAATAAGCAACAAAGCATAATGATACGTGCTTTTATCATAATATTCATGCCTACATAGCATCATCCGTAAAGCAATATGGCTGCGTCATATAATCTATTGCGCCAGCTAAGAAATATTTCAATCGAATGTAAAATTTTCAGCGGCAGTAGTCGTATTGTGTGCATTACAAGCTTTACAACGAATAATGATGTAGTGTGCATTTATGTATTTAAAAAAAATGAACAACAGCGGTTCTTTGACTGTTCACACGCATTTATCAAACGAAGGATGATAAAGCATAATTTTAAATTTGCCACATAAGGGATCATTTCCAAAATGCCTTGAAGCAATAAAACATATAGACCTTACTGTGTTGTTTGCATCCAATCAATAGGAACAACGCAACGTATGTATTTGGTACCAAGAAGAATAAACATGGCAATGTCTGCAATGCAATATGGAATGGCATGAATAAAAAATATACCTATGACGAGTTTACAGCAAGAGTAAAATGCAATTTCCTTGTACTAGTGGGTTCTGATATGCGCAACTCTATGAGCCATTCAGGCGATTCAGGCACATAATAATGTATTCGTATTGCTATCTTGGTGACAGGAATTGTGAAAGGATCAAAACATAAGAAACCGTTCCTTGAACCGAATCGTGCGGAGAAAAGTTACCGTGAGAAAAAAATACCTTGTACTCAAACTCTCCACTTGAATACACAATTTTTCCGGTCACATATATACTTGCATGCATGCACTTATTACCACTTACACACACACACCCATATATGTATGTATACAACAATAAAGTCTCAATGTACTTTTTGATATCAAAGAAAATGTAAAAGCTCTCTTGAAAAGTATTCATTATTGTTGTGCCACAAACACACACACACAGCACAAGTATGGTACATTTATTGAACTTGTTACCATAATATTTTTTATACTTCCTTCTTTCGGGTCGGACTCTACTCATTCTACTACACACATATATATAGCTTCCTAATGAAGTGAAGGGACAATTTGCAGTAATCACTCTTGAATTGAATAGACCTCTTTTGAAATTATACACCAGTGTGTCATGCTTGTAATGATGATGATGATGATGGAAGTCTAAATTTATATGTCTTCGCTTCGTACTCTTTTGAGAGTTGTATACCAGTCCATCATTTTATTCCCAACAATGAGCTACATAATATATACATATTTTTTAGTGTTATGTTATGTTCATGTTACTATTGTTCGTTTTGTGTTTCATCTTACACTACTCTTTATTTTATTTTTTTTCTAAATTTTTTTGGCATTTAAGGTTTCTGCGACGTGACTTTTTGATACTTTCCCTGATATCCATGATGCCATGTACAAGATAGGATTTTTGATGGTTGATGTTGAACAAATTATTTATTTTTCTTGCGCTGTAAAACCACAAAGATGTAATCAAAGTTGAGAGTAAAGCTCGTATTTTTTGTCATTATTATCATCATGCAACTCTTCTGACATGGTAGTATATGCTTGTTCATATTTTTTATATTCTGTATAAATGCTTCATCATCATGATCATCATCATCATGAACAACAACAACAACGTTCCCAGTACCAAGTGACTATGCAAAGTCAAAACCTAAATAACCACACACACAAGGTAAAGGATTGCGAATGCAATGTCAAGAGGAAGTTCTACATCGGCATGTTATCAACATAAAAGATCTCACATTTTGTTGTTGTTGCTGTTGCTGCTGCTGCTGCTGAAACATTACCAGTGTATGTATCTTGAGAATAGCAGAAAAGTACACATGCCAAGTCAAAATTATTATTGTCTAGTTAGTTATTATTATTCTACAGTGATTTAACCCATGTAATGTACATCTCTGTAGTTTCATCAGGTTATGTTTTGAAATTTTGTTTTGAACTACATACAATAAGGCACACAATGTGGCTGTTTATTTTTTGCTACACAGCCTGGATCGTTTCCGCCTGGAGGCTATTTTTTAAATTGCCGTTGTCAGTGAGTACACGCGTGGTTGAACGCTGCGGCTGGCTGTATGACTTTTTTTTTGCGACGATGTCTATTGCATACCCACCAACCACCACAACAATGTCAACTTTTGTACTTTATGTTATGCTTGGTTTCCTATCTTCCCTGTATTTTCGTCCTCCTCCGCTGCTGGCTCCTTTTATTATTGCATTATTAATACAGTGAGAGGAGAGAAAAAGAGAGAGAGAGAGAGCACCAATGTAAACTGATGATTTACTCCTTTTGTAATCCCCTTTTGCCCGTTTCATCAACTTGTTTCGTGTGTAGTTTACATGCATGCTGGTTCCTGTTGGCATTTAGTTGGCTTTTTGTGTGTGTCTATATCATCTAATCATCTTGGAGCATATGAGATTTTGATGATGAGATGATGATGCTATATATGATGATGAAGGATAAAAACTAGTCGTCACGTCGTCGTGCTATCATAATAATAATACACTGTGTTGGCCAACACCACAAAACACCATTCTCTCTATCTATATAAGGTTACATTACAGAGGCGACAGGATTATAAAGTTTAAAGATGGGTCCTGTCTCTTTCAATCTGTGAAACTCTGTGAGTTCCTATTTCAAATACTACGCAAATCGGTGTATGTTCTGTCTGTGAAAAGTATCTTTGCTTTAAAAAAAAAACAAAGAGCAGGAGAATGGCAAACAGGTAATAATTAAATGTACATGCATGTATGCAATATACATACATGCATTTACATATTTCAGTTGGACTCTATAATATACTCAGTAGCAGCAGCAGCAACAGGGAGATTATGCGTATAAACGCAAAAATGCCAAAGGAAAATAGAAAAAAAAACAAGTATTAAATGTGTAGTAAGCTTTTCAAATGTATAATAACTAGTGACGATGATAATGGAAGTTGAAAAAAATATTAAAACGCTGTTTTTGTTCCTCTCTCTCTCTCTCTCTCTCTCTCCGTCCCCGCATATATGTACCTTGTTTTGTTGATTATTCCATAATATACATTACACGTAGTTGTTACCTGCTCAGGTTATAATTTAGCGTGGCATGAATGTGTCTTAAGCGAAAAAAAAACCTGTATTGTAGGATAGGAATAGGATTTTCTAGTGAATGCGAAACGCTGATGCTTCTCCTCTACTCCTGCGATTGATGTACAACAGGAGGAGAATCATAGTGATATTATATATGTTTGTTGTTGTTTTGTTCCTTGGCTTGAACGCAATAGAATAATAATAATAGGAGAACATAGTTGTTAGTAAAGGAGAAAAAATCATATATAACGTCTCCGTTTAAGGAAAAAAAGACGCCTTCATCAAGTTGCACTCTGTTGCTTTCGTATATTTTGAAATTTTTTCTTGCCAACAAACAAGTACATGATTTTGATTCTTCTCTTCGTATATACCAGTGATTGGTGGTGGATGTTTGCTCGAAAAGCAAAAGTGAAGGTTGTTTGTAGTAAGTAAAATAGAAAAGAAGACTGTCATTCAAGTGTGAGATTAGTTTTTGAGCATCTCTTGTCTAAAAACAGTTTTAGCTGCTGCTGCTGCGCTGCTGCTGTTGTTGTTGCCGTATATATTTTTTATGTCTGCTTACTATTTTTTAGTAGAAATCATATATGCAACGTGTGCAGTCATAACAAAAATATATAAAGTTGTAACTTTGTATCGTCTTAAAACCAAGTAGTATTATAATATAGTATACTGCATGTAGCGCACACATCATAATCTTCACTTCAGCGTTCTTAACTCCAACTTGTCGAAATTAAAGCAAATATTTGATTAAAGTTGTTTGCACGACACATACATAAGTACATTAGATGCATAGTGTGTAGTTGCACAGTTACATGCTGCGTCAAGCAAGACTTTCAGTTTACAGGAGAGTTTGTTTTTAAATGTTTAGTGTTAAAAGCGGCAGTTAGTAGTAATTGATAATTTATTTAGAAGGTTTTTACTACAAGTGCAAATGACAGTTTTTATCCGTAATTGGTGAGCCGATCTATATATAAAAAACCAAGTCAATCCATGTTAAGTTAAACCAGGAACAAGTGTGCAGTTTCATATATACGACGATTTAGAATTAACACTCTCTCTCGAGACAAAATTAAGTGGGTGGTGTTTGTTTGCCCATCTTCTTTTAAATTTTGAAAGAGTAATTAAAAGAGTTAATCCTAATGCCTGCCGCCAGGATGAGTGAACGAGATGAATCGTGGCCCATGACCCAGGAAGAGTCAGACGACTTGAGAAAGTGATTAAAAGTTTTATTTTCATATATTACAAAAAAAATGCCAGGATGAGTGAACGAGATGAATCGTGGCCCATGACCCAGGAAGAGTCAGACGACTTGAGAAAGTGATTAAAAGTTTTATTTTCATATATTACAAAAAAATCGTACTTATGTTTAATTCTAATACATAATAATGCTTTGCCGTAGCTCATGTTGTAGCCGCAGTAGTCATATAATAATGACAGTTGCGTCTACGTCAAGTTATAATAATATCAATTGAAGTTCATACTTTCATCATTTGTCATAAAATTTAAAATTTTATGCGTTACTGTTAATTTAATTGGCATAATATTGTGCTAAGTTGATAAAAATTGTATGGCCTGGTTTCGCTCCTAGTTTAATTGGGGTTTGTTGTTCTAATGGATCCGATATGATCAGTTTTCTTCGTAAAATTATATAGTAGCTGGTAGCAAAAATATAAAACAATGTATATAGGTTCATGTTTAACAAAGGAAAGTACTTTCTATGTATTATGCGTTATACATTCCTAACAACGTCAACGTCTATGTATGCAACGACGCAACATGTACTCGCGGTATTTTTTCACCACCGCCATCAATTAGACGATGAAGTTGTCAAGCTATTGTTATGTTTGTATTTTGAATCAATATAGCGAATGGGGTCTAAATGGGGAGCTGAAATTCTGTTGAAGGCTTGCTTTTTTAATTTGATCCTCATAAATCTGAAGTTAATACGAGTTCAAGCGTGGAGTACAGCCGCCACAGCCGCTACTTGTACACCAAATTTACATACAAGTTTCTGAATACAAAACATTCAAGTTGCGTGCTATGACATTCCTGATCTCCTCGCTTGTATGGTTAACAATAACAGAAGAGGCATGATATTGAATGAATATCTTAGCAATGTCATTTCAATTCAGAATATAATCAGCACATAAAACATACGCTGTCTCGCAAACCCTTTATATACATTTACATACATGGAATTTGACTATGGGACAATTGTGTATTGTGTCTTAGGAGTGGGAGCAAATTTACTTGTATCTGTTGTTGTTTGTAATTGAAACAAACAAAAACGAATGCCACTGTGGAAAATGAAATCGAAACTTGAAGCAACTTATATGACTTTTCTGTTGTAATCTGACTCGTTACTGCTGCCCCTTTGCCCCTATATCCCAAGAGGTCTTTAGGGAAAAATATTGAAATCAACGTTTGCACGGAATGCTGCCTGGAAGCAAAAATTGCCCCAACATACAACATTCGTGATTATGAATAAAAGAAGGATTTTGTAATGACATTAGTTTGGAAGGAATATCAATGACTGCCACATGGCACCTACATGTAGTTAGTTGTGTAGTACACAGTCCACCAACTATGAGCAGTTATCATCAACATCAAAAGTAGCAAATGG